>PVJD01006510.1:0-97293 GCA_004026545.1 Mormoops blainvillei
GGGAGGGGGAGGAGGTGACTCGAGCATTTAGACTCAAGCGAGAGGATCATGGCGGATGGCCCCAGGTGTAAGCGCAGAAAGCAGGCGAACCCGCGGCGCAATAACGGTGAGTGGCGGAGGGGACCAGGGAGCGGCGGAGTCAGGGGGAGCCGGGCAGCCGAGGCGCCCCGAGGGTGAGGGGGCGAGCCAGGCTGGGGGCGGCCGGGGCAGGGACGGGCAAAGTGGAGTGGGAAAGTAGAAAGTAGTGCTCTCTGCCCCCCTCAGCTGCCGGAGCCGCGCCGCGGCCGCTCGCTCTCCCTGAACCGTTATGTCTCTTACCTGGTCTCTCTCCGCCTAGCGGTTCCTGCCGCCTCTGCCGCCTCCCTGGACCGTTAGCCGCTGCCTCCGCATCCCTGGCTCTAGGCAGGCGGGCGGGACGCGGCGTTCACTTTTCTGGTCTCGGGTGGAGCGGCTGTTGCTTCTTTTCGCACTTTTCCCCACTCTTCTGCCCCTCGCGCCTCCCCCCTACCCCTCCTCTTCAGCCCCCTTCGCTGCATTTTCCCTCAGCGCCAGGCTCCCCGGAGCTGGGAACTAACTTGTGCCGTTCCTTGCTGTGCAAAGTGGCTTCCGCGCGCCGCGGCCCCGGCCCGCGCTGTCGCTCGCGGCCCCGCGGCTCGGGCCGGCCGGGCGCGCGGCGGGCGGCGGTGGGACGCGGCAGCCCGGCTGCGTGTCGTCCGTGCGCGCGTGTGCGCGGGCGCCGGTGGGGCGCGCCGCGGGCGGACCAGGCTTGGCCGGCGGCGGTAAAGTTGTGACCAGCCGGCGCGCTCGCGGAGTGGGGATTAGCGGTGGAGGCGCGGGTCCCTAAGCGCCCCTCCTCCCCCGCCCCGCGGCCAGCGCGCCCTGGGCCGCAGAGGTGAACCCCGCGAGTGAGGTCCACGTCCTGTGGGGCGCTGGTGGGGCAGCAGGGGCGACGGGGCAGCAGCGGGCGCCTCCTTGCTGCTGGGGGCGATCTGTGGATGGCGGCGAGCTGGGCAGCGGGTGTGTTTGTAGAGTTGTTACCTGGTTAGAGACAGGGGAAGCACCACAGACAGAGCTCCCTCCCCGGGGAAGACTCCTGCTCCACACTGGGATGGGGCTGTGTGCGTACGCCTCTCTTTTTCTCTTTCGGTTTTTGGGGAAGTTGTTACCTGGCCTGGACGCTCGGAGCGCTGAAGCCGGATAATGGAGCTGGGATGGCGCTCACGGTCTCGGGTGGAAGGGGATGGGGGAGGGGGCGGGAGGACTGACGGACTCGCGGGTCGGCTGCTCTTGCTGCAGCTGCAGTGTTTATTGATTTGTGCTGATGTGCAGGGAAATACACACCCCTCGGCCCGCGAGAGAGTTATAAATAAATAAATAAATAAATAAATAAATAAATAAATACATAAGGAAGGGACTGAGAGAGCAAGACCCGAACATGTGGTTGTTGTTGCACAGTGGCCTTTTCCAGTTTGGAGAGACGTTGTAAGTTGATTGTATTTCTCCTTATCTCGGGGGCGATTCTGTGCTTTCTCTCCCTCCTGTTCAGCGGTGAAATGTCTGCTGATTGTTATTGTCTGGACAGTTCCTGTGGTGAGAGGGGCGAGACTTGTCCGCCCGGGGGCGGCGTGAGCGCTTGGAGAGGCCCCCGCCCGCCAGCCGGGTACCTGTTTGTATAATAATGGGCGGCAACGGCTCTGTTGCCGGCTGCGGCCCAGGCTATATAAGGAATTACACGTACGTTTCGGACCGAGGGGCTCGTCTGGATTTCTGCGTTATTTTTAAAATGAGTTTTGAAGAATAGGGAAATAAATGAACCTATATTGGGGCCGCTGTATCTTCCAAAAATTTAAGGAAATATGTGTTTAAGTAAAAACTCTCTCGCGCTCCCCCTGCCCCACCCCCCGCTCCTGGGCTCCCTTTCTCCCTCCCCTCTCGGATGCGAAACGCGAGGTTCTGTAACCTTTCCTGGCAATTTTAGATTTTGTGTGGGATTTCCTGTCTAGAAGCAGATACGAAGATTTTAAGCTATTTCAAGACGTTTCCTTCTGATCGTAAACATTTTTAATATATTTGAGCCGACATTAAAATCACTGCTTTCTTGAATGCTTTTGGTTATTCAAATAAACATTTTAAAAAGGGTCTATCAGTTACGATTGATAACTCATATTTGGTATCTTCATTGTGGAGAGATGACTTGTTACAGCAAGGAGCGGAGCATAGGCTATTGCAATTTTAATTTCCTGTTTTAGCGTCAAATAGTGTGTGTTCTATATTGAGCTGTTCCGCTGTTGCTGATGTGGCTTTATGAAAGGTAAGTTGGTTCGGAAAGGGCTGTCCGCTTTTTACCTTATGTAAAATGTTCATCGCCATAGAAAGGGGCTTTTCTTGTTGCTGACGACATGTGTGTGACATGTGAGTCTGAACCACCCAGCGTCTGTGCAGCTGCTGTAAACATGTTTACCTGAACAGGAAAGAATGGATTTTTCTCCTAAAGATCCTGTGATATGAACATTACACCAATACGGCGTATCAACAGATGACTTAAGGGGGGATATCTATCCAGAAAGGTACTTGAAATCAACAGGAAAAAAAGAGGTTCTCGGTCGCTGCAGCAAATGGCAACTTGTGCAGGTAGAAAAAAGATGGTGTTTAGTTTTCTCCTGCATGTATGTCAGCCCCCTCCTGTCTGCTGCTTTCATTCTCAAGGGAGGGATTTATTTACCACGTTTGCTGTCAGTGTTTTTCCTTTGTGTTTAATATTAGAAAAACAGATTTGGGGCTGTTTAGCACAAAATGTCTTGTCTGCAGTATGCATTACTCTGGGAAAACAAAAGGTGTTTAAGATAGCGCTGTACTATTACAGGTATCTTCCATTTTCATCACTTTTGGCTCTGTCCTTGTATTTCTTTTTGTTCTCAAATACATTTCATTGCTGATGATTACCACCATGCTGTTTGATTAAGCCTTAAAATTCGCAAATTAAAAATGAAGTTATATGCCATTGTGTGGTGAAACGTCAGGGTAGGTGCTGGTTATTTCTTAGCAACGCAGTCGTATTTAAGTTGCAGTTGTTTATTGGAGAGAATTACTTGGAAAAATGTGAACTCTTAATTCTTTTTGAATGAAGAAATAAATGCTGTATCCAGTGGCAGGTAGTCATAGGCTACTTTGTGCTGTTATTTATATATAAATATTTTTTATTTTAAAATAAGGTATACATATTTAACTAATGAGCCTCCAGTTAAAATTTTTTAACTATTTAAAATTAAATATTTTAATTTCCTTTCTAGAATATATCTGCAGAGTAGGATATTAACTGGAGAATCAAGTAATGTAACTTGACAGGGATAAACCAATTAAGCAAGGTGTGGCCAAAGCAACAAACCTTATGTAGTAACTTTATGGTAATGGTGTTAGTCATCTGTAAAGGAGGGGCATTAGAATTGCTTAAATAGATTTTTATAATTTATAATGTAATGCTTTGTTGTATTTTAAAACGTTGTCTTCTCATTTTCTACTTCTATTCTCTGTGTGGTTTTCTTATCTATTTATTTATTTTTGGAGAGGTGTACTGTAGCTACTAATGACTACATGCTGATTAATTCACTTTAGATGGACTAGAAGGTACATATCTTTTTCTGTCATTTGCACCACTTGCTCTCTTTGGAAACCACCAGTAGAGGATGCTAGCAAGAATGATTATTGGTGTAGCAGTACCATAAGTCTGTTTATCTCCTGTTGATTGGGACCTCTGTGTTGATAGAGATCTTCTTGAAATTCTGAGTCTTACTGTTATTTTAAACCAGCTGTGGGTAAATTAGGCATAAGCATTTTTCTCGTCTCCTAAGTCTAGAAAGAGGTAGGAATGTTTTAACTTGAACAATTTTATAATTTTTTTTAAACCTTGAAATTGAGATTGCTATCAATTTAGTCTTGCTTTAGATCAGCCATATTACTGGTTTTTTAAAAAATGCCTTATGTTGTTAGGTTTGGAGAAGAATATGTAGTGATTGGCCCATATTTATATTGCATATTTACTATATCTTTTAAGCACCTTCTTATTCATAGTAAGCACTGAAAAAAGACGTTAATGGTAAACATAGTAAGAAAAATTGCAGTTAATTGATAATACTGTGTAATTATTTTTTTATAACTTAGATGTACTTAAACTATGCATGGGTTGGCAGACAATTACTGATGAAGGCCTTAATCAGCAGTCACTCAGATGTTAGCGATTTTCAGACATCTTTTCCTTCCCCTTTTTTAAAGAATCAGGTAGTGTATAAATTTAAATTTATCACTTGTAAATTAAGGAATATGAGTTTGTTTACAGGACGTAAATGCAGCGGAAAAGTATTGTTTGTTAATTATCATATACTTATATTAGAAGAATCTTTAAAGTAACTGTAAATTGATAGAACTTTTACATATAAATAATTGCACAAGACTTAATAAGTTTAGTTATGTCTTTTCAGTTTGTGTCCTTAAATAATTAAGTTAATATAACTGTAAAGTTTTGCAAACCTTTCATTTGTCAAATGTTAGAAGTATTTATTTCCCTAATTATTTTTAATGGTTTTTCTATAAATGTGCCAATGCCAGTACCATAATGCAATAGTAATACTGTTTATATTGAAATGAGTAAAATTATCTGCATTTTTAGGTAAGCCTGTATGAATTTCTCATTTTATTATGTCAGAGAGAGAGAGAGACAGAGACAGACAGATACAGAGAGATAGATAGGAAACAGTTTTATACTTCCTGGCAGATATTGCTTGAATTTGGCGTTCTTCTAAAACCTAGAACTCAGTAGTGACTAGGTGTGATTCACTTAACTTTTTTTTAATGAACCGAGGAACTTTACCACAAAACCATAACATACATAATTGTAGCAGGGAGCAAAACCTAAAGTATCTCATGAATTGAAAGGATCAATCACTTGTTAAAATGATCCTGATATAAAAGCATATGAAATATTTGGTTAGTACTTTATTTTCTTTTTCTAGTATTCAGTATTTTTGAAATGCCATACCCTATGTTTGCAGTTTTAGCCACTTTAAAGCCTGTGGTGAGAAAGTTCTATCAGACTGGGAATATTTTTTAAATGATAGCACAATTATTTCTTATAGTTGTGGGGTTCTTTTTACCTTTTTTTTTTTTTTTACTTTCCCCTGTATAAATCATTCTGCGCATGTGATTAGAGCCAGATGTAAACACAGATGCAATATCATGTGGAATTATATTGTTAGCTACTCTTAACTACCTGTATTGAATTGCAGTAGAGAAAAAGAATCATGCACATGTGGGAAGATGATATGCATTAGTGTGCAGAAGTGCAATGAAAGGCTAGAAGACTTGATGAAATTGTAGAAATAATATTTATGATTTAAAAAGGTTTCTTAATCTTTGTGGCTTGATCACTAATTTATGGGGAAATGCATGTTCATTTCTAATAGAGATATAAGCTAAAATAAAAGTTCATTGTTGAAAGAAAATTTTTTAAAATATCAAATTAGAAAAGTGCTCTGATTAGAAAATATAATGAAATGACTTTTAAAAATACTTTAAAAGGCTATGTATTATACATATTACTTGCTAAATAATCATTGAACTGCTTGCTAAAAGTAGAAACAAATGGATGTATATATAGCAGAAAAAGTTTTGCAGCAACCCAAGTTAAAAGTAAACGTGATCTATTATACAGGCATTGCCATAGGAAATTACCTTTCCTTTGGATGGGAAAGTGTTTTGAGAATTGAATTCCCAATGGGAGCATTCTTGGAACATGAAGGTCCTAAAATTTTTCAGTATGATGTGAGCATATCTACATTTTAACCTTGATGGAGGTGGGTTATGCTGCTTGTTAGCTTAGGAAATTGAGTTGCTTGAAAATATGGCACTAATACAATACTACTTAAATACCAAAATACTCTCTGATAAGTAATATTTACCTTAAGATTTTTTGCAGAGAAAAAAATTAATATTTTGAGGTTTATAATTTAGGTGTAGATAAAATGAAAGATTCCAAAAGGGAAGAGCAAAAAAAGCCAAGTTCAAGTCTATACTTGTATTATAGCTATGAAACAGTATTAGAATCTTGATTTTTCATCTTCTAAAAGTTATTTTTCTCTCTTATTTCTTCAGTCATGTTCCTGTTATTTAACACATGTCCTTTGTATTCATTGGGACGACATTTATCCATATACATATTTCTCCTCATAATCAACTTTATGTATTTACTGAAATTTGATATGTGGAGTTTCAGCTATAAACTAGGGCTTTTGGTAGAAGACCTTATAGTATGGCAACCTGGGAAAACCTTCATCATCTCTTTTGCTGTAACAACTACATCTGTGCTAGAATTATTAGTAACAGATGTTTTGTGACCTCTTAATTCCCATTCCCCCCCACGTTCCCCCAGCCATGTTTAAAATTAAATGTGAGTGGAAGATAAATAGGAGAATGATGTCAATTTCTTATGTTTATTATTGTAGTAAAAGAGTATTGAAAGTCCTGTATTTTATTTTTTAAGATATTCTAATTTCAAATTTTTTAGGTATTCTAAATATTCTAATTTCAGTTTTTTAGGTACTTTAAGTACTTTGATTTGAATTTCCTTTTAATAAATTGTGACTCCACTGTTTTTAGATATCTCATTACCATTCATGCTCACCAACCAACAATATATTCTAATTTGCCTTGTTCTTAAGGTCTTTATAGTTCTTCAGTCCATAGTTCTAATTGAATGCTTGGTTTTTGGTTAAATGCTGAGTGTGACTAGTTTGTTGATTTTAAAAAATCATCATTCCCTTGGAGTATTACATTTTTTAATATGGAAGGGACCTTTAGAAATCATTTTTATCTAAAACTGATACAGATAAGTTGAAATTTGTGACCTTCAAGTAGGAAGTAATTAAGACACTTTAACATGTGTTTTGAGAAGGGGTAATAGTGACATGTAAAATCTTTTAAGAGGTAGGTTGTCTGAATCTGGGCTCAAGTTGACCACCTCACTTTGCCTTAGATACTTGAAAAGGTTGTGAAAATCACTGTATCTCTTTAATGCTTTCTCCTTTCTAACCTAAAAAACTAAGTTGCCATTCACTCCTGTTGCTGCATAGCTTTTGTTAAAACTCATAATATTCTTGTTTTTTCACTTTTGGGAGTGAGGTCAGGAAGGGACTAGTTGGAGGACAGAGAATATAATTTTATATGAATAAATATTAACTGAGAAAATAAATGAAATAATTTTGGAGATGAAAAGATTTGGGAGAATCACCCAAATCCATTTTTGTAGGTAAGCAAATAGATTCAAAGAGGTAAAAGGACTTTGCCCAGTTCCTATTACTAGTTAGCTTGGACTAGGTTATAGCTTTTCAGTTTCATAGCTCAGTATCCTTTTATTAAACCATTTGGAGCATATTTGTCTATTATAGTGACAACCAAGAACTAGATGCCATGAATTTTCAAATTTATCATAGCCCTGACTGGTGTGACTCAGTGAGTTGGGTATCATCCCACAAACCAAAAGGTCACTGGTTCAATTCCCAGTCAGGGCACATGCCTGGGTTGTGGGGCCTGTGAGACAGCAGATCAGTGTTTCCCTCTTTTTATACCTCCCTTCCCCTCTCTCTAAAAATAAAAAATGTGTTCTGTAGAATAGTCAGTCATCTCCAAAAAAGGGATTTCTAATCCACTTGCATAAATCTATAAATGTAATAGTTGACATGACTATAGCACTTAAAACATTTCAGATGAAGAAAATTAGTATTTCTTATAGGCATACTCTCATTATTTGGATTATAATTTTTCCTCTTCATTTTCACTCACAACTTCATTCACACTATCTTTCCCAACCCTCACTTGCACCATCTAATGTAGGTGTGTGTGTATTTGTCCCTATCCTTGTAAAATTATGTAATTATTTGTGTATTTTGCATCTACATAACTGCTGTCTTACTCTGCATTTTACTTTCTTCGCTCAGCATGTTTGAGATCTGTTCATGTTACTGTATGTACATGTAGTTCATTGCTTCTAACTATACAGTATTCATGTTTTGCATCTAACACAAATTACTTATCACTTCTTCTGGTTAACTCCAACTCTTGGGTACAAATAATTCTGCAATAAACATCTTCCTACATGTTGCTAATAACTGTGGAAGAGTTCATGTGGAGATATTTATCCAGGCGTGATATTGCTGGGTTTTAAGTAGTCTCATATTTAATATCACTAAATTTTTCCAGATTATTTTGAAAACTGGCTACACAAATTTCGACCCCTATCAACGACGTATAGAAATCTTTATTTTCTCAGTTTTGTCAATTTCTGTTACTATCCAGCATCCTACATTTTGCTAATTTGACAGTTGTTAAATAGAATCTCACGGTTCCTTTCATATAAGTTTCTCTGTTTGACAGAAAAATTGATCATTTCTTCACATCCTTGCTAGCCATTTGGGTTTCCCTTTCCACCTCTGGCTTGTTCATGTCTTTTGCCCTTCTTTTTAGTTGGGTTTCCACTTCTCGTTGATTTCTCAGAGGTCCCTGTGAATTTGAGAGAGTAACTCCATGGTGTTTTTAGACATGGCAAATATTTTCCCAGTGTGTCATTCATCTGTTGACTCAATTGTAATGTATTTAAATCAATCAGTTTTTGACTTTTGGGTAGTACGAAGACCTTCCTGTTCCATAAATTGCAAAGATATTCTTCTAATAGTTTTGCAGTTTTACCTTTTATATTTAGGTCTTTAATACATGTTGGGTTCACCTTTTGAATATAGCATTTCTGTCTTAGGAGGAGCAAAGATGGTGGTTGAGAGTTTGGGATGATGCTATAATTTACTAGCTGAGTCATCTTGGCTAAGATACTTAGTCTCCTCAGTGCCTAGATTTCCCCATATGTAAAATGGGGATGGTACTCTCAGATTCAGGAAATTTAAATGAGACATATGAAGCACTGTGCCTAGTACATATTTGAAGCATTTAATAAGTGTTTGTTTAAAATTTGAGTTATATTGTTAGAGTAGGTTTTTTAATACATTTTACATCAATTGACACTTAATTTCTTATACTCTTGTTTAATATTAAACTGCCATCTAAAAGGATGTTGTAAATTTTTGTAAAATTTGCCATTGTTTCTATAGCCTGGACCTTAAACTGCTTAGTTGTTCTAGCCCAAAAGGCAAGACTGTTTGTTAAATGAGTGATAGAATAGTAATATACACTGATGCTTCATCTTAATGCTGTTTGTGATATGCCTTTTTTAGCTTGAAGAAGGCTGCCTTGGACTTTTTCTAAGGGGCATTATATTGAGAGACCTCACCACATCACTTTTATGTGTAATATTGACAAGGACTTCGAGGATAATGTCCTAATGTTATTCTGTTGCATAAAACAAAGAACTCAAGCCCAAGGAAGCTAAACTTTATATTCTATATTTGAATAGCCTAAGGAGTGTGGAGTCCATGGCTTCTCATACACTCACTTGGTTTGGAATATATTTAAGATGATGGTTGTCTTGCTATGTTCTTGTGATATAGATCAGCACAGTCCTAAGACAGAAGTTAAAGCTGCACCCTGTTTGGGGTGTGTGTGTTTTAATAAACTTCGTTGAGGTAAAATTTACATACACCATTACGCATGTACATTCTGACAAATTTTGGCATACACCTGTGAAATCACCATCACAAGCAAGATAATAGAACATTTCCATCACCCCCCCCAAATTCCCTTGTACCTCATCTCAGTTAGTCCTCTCCACTTCTGACCTAAGCAATCACTGATCTGTTTTTGACTATTAGGGATTAGATTTACTGTTTCTAGGTTTTATATAAACAGAATCATTTTGTATGCTTTCTTTTGCACAGTGTAATATTTTTGAGATTCATCCATGTTATTGCATGTATTAGGACAACAGTACATTCTTTTTGTATTGCTGAGTAGTATTCCATGAATATATCAATTTATTTATCCATTCACCTACAGTGGACTTACTTTTTGGGTTTCTGGTTCTTTGCTATAGAATAAAGCTTTTCTGAACATTGATATACAAATTTTTGTATTGATATATACTTACATTTCTTTTGGATAAAAATACCCAGGAGTAAAACTGTTAGGCCATAATAAATGTATGCTTAATTGTGTAAGAAACTGCCAACCTGGTTTCTAAAGTGCTTATAACATTATATATTTATATCAACAATGTATGAAAGTTCTAGTTGCTTCAATCCTTGCAAATATTTGTCCGTATTTTTAATTATATACTTCCGGCTTTAATTTAGATTTTATTGATTCTAATAAAGTTTTAATATCTCTTGATGTACTTATAGGTCATTTGTATATTTTCTTTTGTAAAATGTCTATTGCAGTCATGTGTCCATTTTTAATTGGGTTGCTTAACTTTTTACTATTGAATTATAATTATTCTCAATATATTCTGGATCCAAGTTCTTTTTTGAATATAAGTATTTAAAATATTTTCTCCCTTTCTGTGGTTCACCTTCTCATTTTCTTAATGATACTTCAAAGTGCAAAAGTTGTAAATTTTGATGAAGTTGAACTTATAATTTTATTCTCTTAGGCTTTGTGATTTTTGTGTGCTAAGAAATCTTTGCCCACTCCAAGAGGATGTGTATCTTTTTTTCTTTCTTTTTTTCTTTCTTTTTTTTTTTTTAAGAGCTGTGTAGCATAACATTTAGGTCTGTGATCCATTTTTGGTTAATTTTTATCTATACCCTGTTTTGATTTTCATCTACAAGCCAGCCAGAGGTAGTCTTGTGGACTTTTCAAAAGATAAAAACTTGTCCTTACTCATCAAAATTCAATATGAGAATTTCTATTTGAGTTTAAAAAAACATTTTTCAGGATCCAACTGCAAACCACAGCTCACGACTATAGAGCAACACAAATTTTACTTTCCTGGTTTTATATATTTTTAAAATTGAGAGCAATCATATTGTTCTTAGTCATTGTTTTCAAAATTTTTCATGTCCTTGACACATTTTTAATTCACAGAGACTTACTTCAGTAAGACTGAAGTTTCAGAGAAAGATGTCCAAAGCAAGTGACCATCATTAAGCAGTATGTGAATGTTATCTTCAGGGTCACTTATTTCTTCCTTGGTTTTAATTCCTGAGCACTGTACCAATTCTTTTTCATATTCCATAGCTTTTATCTTTACATAGGGAAGTTGTTTAAACCTACCACATTTTTTAGTTCATTAAGAGATATAATTGTATTATTTTGATATGAAAATTTCTTTAACCATCTCTAAGTTCCTTGCATAAGGATTCCACCCTACTGTTCCTCTGAAGCTATAGTGCAGAAGTCTGCAGTTAACCTCCAAGTCCCATGAACCTTTCTAAATCTTAGCTTATTTGACTTCCCTGTATTTCATATTGTTGACTTTACTGGAAGGTTTTGCTTCCTTAGCTTCACTACTACTATTTTCTTCTTTTCTCATCTCTTCTCATTCTTCCCTCATAGAAGTTCCTCTTTGGTATTACCCAGGGCTGCTGCTTTTCTCACTGGATACCCTAACTCTGACCCAACCCAATTCTCACAGTTTTAGCTATCATCTATATGCTGATGTTTTCAAAATCTTTATCTTTTATCCAGAACTAGACTGAACTCCAAATACAGTTATCTGTGCAACTTCTCTACCTACAGGATTCTCAAACTTCATGTGTCTAAAGTTGAACTAATTTCTTTTATCTCCCACTTAGTCTTGCTTTCCTTCTGTATTCACTATCTTGCTAGTGCCACCACCAAAGATTTATATTCCCAAGTTAAAAACTAGGGTTACTTTCCCTCTCGTAGCCTGATCATCATCAAATCTGTCATTTTTGCCTTCCAAATATCTCTTGACTCACTCTTTCCTCTCCATTTCTATTTCCATTGCTTTAGGATCCTCCTTTTTCATCCAGACTCTTATACTAGTCCATTTTTTCCCTGCTCTTTTCTGTCATGTAAGCTGCTACCAAAATTATCTTCGTAAAAAAAGAAAAAGTCTGATTTAATCATTTTCCCAATGAAATCTTTTCCCTGGTTCTTTATTAACTTGCTGAATAAAAGTAAGGTCTTTGAGCAAAGCTTGTAGATACAGGAATTCATAGGTCCTTAGCATGACACACAGGCCCTGATTTGTGATCCTACCCCTCTACTACTTTCACCTATCTGCTCACTACCTCCCATAGTAGAGATGAATGTTACAATAAGTGAAGAAATGAATGTTACAATAAGTGAAATTATGAAAAAACTACAGAGAACCAACAGTGGAGGAGATGAAGCTGGGATTGAGACCAACAACCTGGAACATAAGGAAGAAGTAAGCATTCAACTAAAACAGCAAGAAGAAAAAAACATTAAAAAAATGAGGATAGTATAAGGTGCTTCTGGGACATCTCCAAATGTACCAACATCAGAATTAGAGAGATGCCAGAAGGAGAAGAGGAAGAGCAAGAAATTGAAAACTTACTTGAAAAAATAATGAAAGATAACTTCCCTAATTTGGTGAAGGAAATAGACATACAAGTTCAGGAAGCACAGAGAATCCCAAACATGTTAGATCCAAAGAAGACCACATCAAGACACATCATAATTAAAATGCCAAAGGTTAAAAATAAACAGAAAATCTTAAAAGCAGCAAGGCAAAAGCAGAGAATTGCCTGCAAAGGCGTTCCTGTAAGATTGTTAGCTGATTTCTCAAAAGAAACTTTACACAAAAGAAGGGACTGGCAAGAAGCATTCAAAGTGATGAAGAGCAAGGACCTACAGCCTAGATTACTCTATCCAGCAAAGCTATCATTTACAATGGAAGGGCAGATAAAGAGCTTCCCAGACAAGGTAAAGCTAAAGAGTGTTCATCATCACCAGTCCATTATTACATGAAATGTTAAAGGGACTTTTTAAGAAAAAGAAGATCAAAACTATGAACATTAAAAGGGCAACAGATTCACAACTATCAATAACTGAATCTAAAAAAACAAACCAAGCAAACTAGAACAGGAATAGAATCATAGATATGGAGATCATTTGGAAGGTTATCAGCTGGAAGGAGGAATGGGGAGAATGGGGGAAAGCTGTAGGGATAAAGAAACATAATTGGTAGGTATAAAATAGACAGGGAATAGAATAGAATAGAAGAATAGTATAGGAAATGGAGACGCCAAATAACTTACATGCATGACTCATGGACATGAACTAAGGGAGAGGGGATTGCTGGAGGGAATGGGGCTACCAGGTGGAGGGGAGAAATGGGGGGAAATTAGGAGAACTGTAATAGTATAATCAATAAAATATATAAAATATATTTTTAGAAAATTTTATTGCCCTGCTCTCTTCTATTCCAAAGGTAACTTGAAAGACTTAGTAAGATGTATTAATACTTAGGCTTTGTTATTTTGTATTGGATATTAAAAAGCATATACATCTCAGTTGGCTAAATATTATTTTTACTTGTAAATTGATGCCTTTTTCAGTTCACTCTTAGGTGGGTGATTTTTTAATTTAAATTAAAATATTATTTTCTTTAACTTTTTTCCCATAAAAGGTAACTTACACACCAAATAAAGCTACTCCCGCCTTGGCATTAAATATTATTCTGCCAGTTACCATGGCACAAATGCTTGATCTTGTTGATTTTTAGCTATATATTTTACCCCTCATTTTGTTATTATGACCAAAGAAAAAATGTTTTGTTACTTTGAAGTTGATTACAAATACATTTATTTACTTATATTTGTCTTTTTTATGCCCTAATTATCTATATCTGTATCTATCACTGGACTAACTCCCATGTAGTTTGTATTTTTAAGATAGTATTTTTCTATCTATGTTTATTACCTATTCCCATTCCTTGAAAGTCCATGATAATTAACTGTCTTATTTTTATTTTTAAAGCTCTCACTTTCTTATACTTCATTTAGCTCTGTGTCTGGCTTGAACATTCTAGATATTAATGCGTAATTCCTTTTGGTCTGGTATCATTAGGTTCATTTATACAAAGAACATTGAACTCAGAGATAGAAGTCTTAGATTCTAATATTAAATCTGCCATTAATTGGCCTATGAAATTGGGGAAATAATTGAATTTATTTAGGCCTATGCTTGTTCATCTTTAGAATGAATCTGATGGATTACTGTGTGAGCTAGGCAATGAGATTCTGAAAATGAAAGATGTAGTATCTTGCGGTAGAGCGCTTACAGTGTAGCAGAAAAGAAAAACAGGAAAACAAGCCTTTAGAGTATAGTCTGGTAACTGATATAATATTCTATCCTACATACATAGAGGGGATGGATAAATATTAAAGGATGTGTATGGCTTATCTTAGTAAAGTGTGGAAGATAACTTTCCAGACAGAGGACTAGTATGTGCAAAAGAATGAGACACACACACACACACATACATTGGAGGACATTCAAGTAACATTTGGTTGAACTCTGTAGGGGTGAGTGGAGAAATGGCTGGAACTGAGGCTGGAGAATTACATAGGAAGCAAACAGAAGAAATCCTTTATATTGCCATGATTGTATTTTATCTTGAAAGTAGTGGGGAATTAACAAAGGTCTTAGAGCAGGAAGTGACATGACTGTATTAATATAATCATCATTTTATGTCCTTTCTGTATTAAATGTTAAATGATTAAAAATTAAAGAATATATGTGCTTTACTAAATGTGGAAAAAACTATAAAAGTAAAAGCTGATTTGTCCTGTTATTCTGAATTTTTGCTTGTATATACTATAATACTAATAGATTCACAGAGTATTTGCTCTAAAGTGGTACTATCACCACTATTGCTTCTGCCATTATAATCAATATCAGTATAAAAGTTTTACTTTGCTATAGAAAGAACAGCCTGGTCAGAGTTGGTTGCTGAAATCTATGCGCCAAGTTGGCTGTGCACTTCTAAGCTCTGACCTCTTGTGAGGAATTAGGTATTTTTCTTCTTTTCAAATCAATAAATCACAACCCATACAAAAGCGTTGTGGACTTTATAGTCCTAAAGAATAAGGTGATTTTACTGCCATTAATTATGGTTCTTCAAAGATGTAAAATCCTCTGTGTTTAGTATTACTAAGTAGTTTCCTAGATTATTTCTGGTACTTAATGATGGTTCTGGGTAGAGCTCTGTTATATGTATTTTGATATCAGTTTTCTATTACTGTAGATATTTTATAAAATGCAGATGATCCTTGGCAGTTCTTTTTGATGAAATGGTACTTGCTTGTCTATGGTAAATGAGGCTAACGAATTAACTGGCTATTTTATTGTCTACATTGAAATAAATGAACATCTACAAAACTTGCAGATTGTTAATCAAGTAAAAATTTAATTACCTGAATGTTCCTCATTCAAAATAGCTGTAGACCTGGTGTATGTTTTTCTTATTGAGTTAAAAAATTCAGGCTTCTTTAGGTAGTTGTATTATATGCTACAAGACAGATCAAAACCAGTGTGTTTTTAAAGGTTTCATGGTCACACTAACTCCTGTTCTGTTTATGTTCACCTGAGTTGTGCAGAGGCTGGAGATTTGATTGAGTCAGCAGTCAGGTACAGTAGTGACCATACTTCCACATTATGTTCTTTGAGTTTCTGATCACCATAGTTTCACAGATAAGGTAAGTGGTTGCAGAAGGTCTGAGATGTAAGGATAAAGAACACAGGAAATGGTAAGTATGGGTAGATATAGACAGACACTGTATAAAACTTGGGAAGAGGGTAAAATTACTGATTAGCTGTAGACTTTGTTATGTATTTATGTTAAAAATTTTAAAATAAGGAATAAAAATCTAGAAATAGTGTGTATATCTTTTAGACTAATAGAGAGGAAAATAGATTGAAAAATAATCTAAAAATGAGAAGGAAGAATAACATAGGAAAGAGAAGGTAACTAAATATCACAGAATAAGATAGTAATAAATGCAACTATATTAGTAATTATAGTGCATATAAATTGACAAAATGCTATAGTTAACAGGAACTGATTGTCAGATTGGATAAAAAACAAAATCTAGTTATATCCTCTATATAAGGAACCTACCTTTAAAGGAGATACAGAAAATTTGAAAATAAAAGGGGAAAAAAAAGGTATGCTTGACAATACTTACTGAAGAATGGTTGTGTTGTATGGCTATATTAATATCATGTAAAGTTGACTGTTGGGGAAAAATACTATTCTAGAGAGTGAGGGTCAGTAAATAATGATAAAAGGATAAAAGTATGATAATTTTATATTTATATGTATCTATAAAGAAAACTTAGGCAGTAAAATCTCCTATCTCATGTAGCAGTGTTTTTGCTGGTATATCCCCTAGGGCAAGGGAAACAAAGGAAAAAATAAACAAATAGGACTACATCAAATTAGAAATTTTCTGCACAGCTAAAGAAACCACCAGCAAGATGAAAAGGGAACCCACTGTATGGGAGAACATTTTTGCCAGTGATACATCTGATAAGGGGCTAATCTCCAAAATATAGAGATCTAATATAACTCGATACCATGAAGACAAATAATCCAATTTAAAAATGGGCAAAGGACCTGACCACGCACTTCTCCAAAGAGGACATATAGATGGCCAGTAGACCCATGAAAAAAATGTTCAACATCAGTAATCATTAGAGAGATGCAAATTAAAACCACAATGAAATATCACCTCGCACTTGTCAGGTTGGCTACCATTAATAAGTCAACAAACAGCAAATGTTCACAAGGATATGGAGAAAAGGGAACCCTAGTGCACTGGTGGTGGGAATGCAGACTGGTGCAGCCACTGTGGAAAAGTATTGAGTATCCTCAAAAAATTAAAAATGGAACTGCCTTTTGACCCAGCAATTCCACTTCTGGGAATAGAACCTAAGAATCCTGAAACACCAATACAAAAATATACACACCCCTATGTTCATAGCAGTGTTATTTATAATAACCAAGATCTGGAAACAGCTTAAATGCCCATCAGTAGATGAGTGGATAGAAAAGCTGTACAGTATATTTACACAATGGACTACTGCTCAGCAGTAAAAAAGAAGGAACTCTTACTTTTCACGATAGCGTGGATGGACCTGGGCAATATTATGCTAAGTGAAGTAAGCCAGTCAGTGTAAGACAAATACAGTACGTTCTCACTTATATGTGGAATCTAATGAAAAAAATAATGAACAAAATAGAAATAAACACAGATACATGGAACAGACTGAACTGCTGTCAGAAAAGGGGGGGCACTTTTGGATGAAAGAAAGTGAAGGGATTAGCCAATGAACATATATGCATGACCCATGGACACAGACATGAAATGGGGATTGCCTGAGGAAGAGGAGGGTGGGGGTACTGGGAGGCTGTGGGCAAAGTGAGATAAAGCGAGGACAATAACATAATAAAATAGAATTAAAACTGATAATGTACTTTCAGAATATTCTAAGCAAAAAATAGATGGGACCACAGAAGAAATAAATCTATCAGCATTGTAAGTTATGTAAAATAACCTGTCTTAATAAATGTTGGGACAAGCAGAGAAAAATCAAGAAAAATGTCAATATTTTAATAACAGCATTTACAAGCTTGCTGTAATGGACATTTATGGAACACTGCATCTCAGAATTCTTTTTAAAAATTAAAAAAATTTTAAATTATAAAATTCTGGCCAAATACAGCTGGTTTTAACAATTTTAAGTGGATTGGCATCATACTGCATTTTCTGTTTACAATGCCAGTAACTGTAAGGAACAACTTAATTCTTTGTTTGTAAATTAAAATGTATTATTTACAAATAACTCATGAGTCAAAAAATCTGTAAGATATTAGAAAATATTTATAATTTAAAAATAATAAAATACTGTATTGCAGAACCTGTGTGATATCGCTTAAATGATACTTTATGGAAATTTATAAACTTTAATCCTTAAATTATAGGAATAAATGCTGAAAAAAACCTGCATTCTTAAGAATTAGAAGAATAAAGAATACTTCCCAATTAAAATTAAAAGGAAATAAATATAAATAAATGAAACAGAAAACAAAAGTGAAACAGAGAGGAAACAATGCAGCTAGAAACAGATTATATGAAAAGACTAACAAAATTGAAAACTGGCAAGACTAATCAAGGAAAAGATCACAAAGCAGTGTCTGGAATGAAAAAGGGGATGTTACTCTACATGTTTTAAGAATGATCATCTTTATGTTAATATAATCAAAAGCTTAGATCAAATGGACAACATCTTAGAAAAATATAGCTCACATTAGATCAGGAAGGAGTAGAAAATTAAATTGTCTTTAAATATAAAGGAAAAGTGTTCTTAGAAAGAAAAATACCAGCTCCATACAGGTTACTAGCAAGTTCTATGAAACATCCAAGCAAGAATAGCAAGATCCTCATTAAGGAAACTTCATCTATAATGGCACTGGGGATAGGATGGCTCTTTTCATAATTGGCATAGTTGGCTAATTAATTGGGGAAAAAACTAAGTTGGACCACTACCTCATATTATTTGGAGAAATCCTCTATATATAAGGTAAAGGTATAGTTAAGGTAAAACTATAACACTTTCTGAAGGTGATAGAGTAAAATATTGTCATAGTTTTGAATAAATATGATATAAATGCATAAAACATAGAGCAAATATTGATACATATGACTACATCAAAATTAATAATTTCTTTTCACCAACAGATACCATAAAGAGAGTGAGGATTTGTATTCAGTACATGTAAAGTTCTGCCACACAGTGAAATGAAAACAAACAACTTAATAGAAAACTGGGCAAAGGACTTGAATACACACTTCATAGAAGAATAAGCTCATTTGACCAATAAACATAATATAAGATATTCAACCCCATGAGTAATCAAGGAAATGCATAGTAAAACCAAATGAGAAGGCATTTCATGCCCCTTAGAGTCTCAAAAATTAAAAGCCAAAAATGGTATTGCTATTTATGTGAATATGGAAGAACTGGAACACTTAGGAAATGGTGGCAGTGTTAATTGGTACCTCCACTAGAAAAAAATTAACATTATTAAATAAAGTTGAAGATGCACATTATTATCTGTTGTAGTATCTCCATTCCTAAATATGTCTTAAACCTTTGTACAGAGGTATCAGGTGATGCATATAGTTGTTCATACCGCGCTGTTCATAATAACAAACATTCTTTCTAGATTATTTAATCTAGCAATGGTGGAATGAATACTGGTGTACTGATATAATAGAATGCTATACAATACTAAAAATGAATGAATTACAGCTGTGCTCAACAACTTGAATTATCCCAGGAATATAATGTTGGAACAAAAGAAACCATAGAAGAATATATAGCATAGTTCCAGTTATATAAAGTTGAAGCACATGCAAGATGAAAATATATTGTTTAAGGATACAAATATCATACAACTCTAAAGGGAATGATAAGTATAAAATTTAGCGATGAATGAATAGCATGACAAACTCATGTTCCAAATAGGAAGGATGCAGAATAGATTTAAGTGGTAAGGGTAACTCTATACTTACTGTTTATTTATACCTTAAACTTATTTTATAGAATTATTAATCCTTAATAATTACTGGTACTGTGTTTAATAGGATATCATAATTTCTATTTGTGGGTGTGAGACCTCCAAGATGTATTCATTTGTTTCAAGAGGTACAGACAATTTTAGTTTTAACATTTTTCTAAGTACTACATTTACATGACTTTCGACCTTCATAAAATTTTCATTTATCGACCATTTTGTAAGAAGTTTAAGAAAGGCATTGCCTTACTTTATATTTTTTTAACCTAAAACATACATAATGTCTATTTTTACAGTTGCATTTGTGGATATAACATTTTGTTTCAAAATATTACCATTTTGTTTTATTTATCAAACACTTAATAGTGTTTATATGCCAGATGCTAACTACTTTAAAAATATTAACTCATTTAATCTGGGTTAAAACCCCATGAAGAAGATATTGTTATCATTTTATAGGGAAGGAAACAGGCAGAGAGGTTGTTGCCTAAGATCACACAACTAGTAGGTGGAGCCTGTATTCAAACCTAGGTAGGCAACCTGGCTCCATACAATGAGGTTAATCACAAAACTGTAAGAGACCATATGAGGTAGATCTCTAAGGGGAATATGCCATCTTCTCAGTATTTTTTAGTAGATGAGGTACTGTTTTTGAAGGTTGCAGGCATATTGACAGATGATGATGAAATGATTATATAATTCCCTTTAAGAATGTTAAAAGTAATATTGGTACATGATGTATTTATAAACATTGCTTAAATTTCCTCTTAAATGAAATTTGTGCTAGTACATTCATGAGATGAGAAAAGTACATGGATTAAAAAGTACCTGTTAATCTAATTGCAGATAGGCCATATGCACAAATGATGACAGTGACCTTTCTTCTTCCAAATATGAGTTGATGAAGTCATCATTTAAATCAGAAAGCTTTTAAGTGTAGCATGTGTAAATTCCAGAAAGCAGTATTTGATTCAGAGATGAATCATAATAAAATAGACTGTGAACAGAGGAAATTAGGCACTTGTAAGAGATATGAAAACACTTAATAGTAATATTTAAAAGTGAGGCCCCATGGGTAAAGAGAAAAACTTCTGACTCATCCTTTAAAGCAGCAAATTTCAACTTTTTTCATCTCATTGCA
The DNA here is from genome assembly GCA_004026545.1 of Mormoops blainvillei. Classification (NCBI taxonomy): domain Eukaryota; kingdom Metazoa; phylum Chordata; class Mammalia; order Chiroptera; family Mormoopidae; genus Mormoops; species Mormoops blainvillei. The sequence continues at coordinate 20,649 of PVJD01006510.1, forward strand.
CACATAAACTAATTATTGAAATTCTGTGGCACAACAAAAAATTTTATATTTTTTGCCGATCTGACAAAAAAATAGGTATAATTTTGATTCATTCACACTGATGGCTATTGCATTGGCTGTTGTCATTTTTAATTTGACAGTCTAAAGAAAAAGAGTTCAGTGCGCCTAACTAAATAGTCATGTACTGCATATTTTAAAAACTCTTGCAGCATACCAGTTGAAAATCCCTACTTTAGAGCATTGGTTCCTTTTTTTCTCTTTTTAAAATTCTATTACAGTTGCCCCAGTTTTCCCCCTTTGCCCTTCTCCTCCCAGCCCACCCCCTGCCCCACTCCCACAGTCAAACCTCACAGTTTGTCCATGTCCATGGGTCATTTATTCATGTTTTTTGACTAGTCTATTCCTCCTTGCACCATTATCCCCCTCCCCCCTCCCTCTGGCTGCTGTCAGTCTGTTACATGTTTCCATATCTCTGGTTCTCTTTTGCTTGTTATTTTATTTTCATTAGATTCCTCTTATAAGTGAGATGATATGGTATTGGTCTTTCACCGATTGGCTTATTTCACTTAGCATAATATTCTCCAGTTCCATCCATGCTGTTGCAAAAGGTAGAAGTTCCTTCCTTTTGCTACGTTGCATTCCATTGTGTAATGGTACCACAGTTTTTTGATCCACTCATCTACTGATGGGCACTTAGGCTGTTTCTAGCACTTGGCTATTGTAAATAGAGCTGCTATGAACGTTAGGGATGCAAAGTTCTTTTGAATTGGTGGTTCGGGATTCTTAGGGTACATTGCCAGAAGTGGGATTGTTGGGTCAAAAGGCAATTTCATTTTTAATTTTTTGAGGAAATTCCATATTGTTTTCCACAGTGGCTGTACCAGTCTGCATGCCTACAAACAGTGCACTAGGGTTCCCTTTTCTCCACATCCTCACCAGTACTTGTTTGTTGATTTATTAATGATAGAGATTGTGACAGGTGTGAGGTGATAATCTCATTGTGGTTTTAGTTTGCATATCTCTGATCGCTAGTGATGTTGAACATCTTTTCATATGTCTGTGGACCATGTGTATGTCTTCCTTGGATAAGTGTCTAGGCTGGTCCTTTGCCCATTTTTTAATTGGATTGTTTGTTCTGGTGTTGAGTTACGTGTTCCTTATATAGTTTACAGATTAAACCCTTGTCCAATTTATCATTGGCAAATATATTCGCCCATACGGTCAGTTCCCCTTTCATTTTGATGATGGTTTCTTTATACAGAAGCTTTTTAATATGATGTAGTCCCATTTGTTTATATTCTCTTTATTTCCCTTGCCATAGGAAATATTTTGGCAAAAATATTGCTATGTGGGATATCAGAAACTTTATTGCATATGTTTTCTGCTAGGACTTTTCACAACATATTTAAGTCTTTTATCCATTTCAAGTATATTCTGGTGTATGGTATACATTCATGGTCTACTTTCATTTTTTTGCATGGTGTTGGGAGAACTGGACTGCAGTTCCACACCATTTATTGAATAGACACCATTTATTGAAGAGACAATGTTTACTTGGCTCTTTATGGTCACGCTCTTGAGAATCTGATTAGCTTACAGGAATGTCCATATAAAGTCACAGGTTTTGTAACTATTGATACATGAAAATCTTTCCATGGGTCAACTCCTAACCCTAGTCCCATTTAGAGCTTTTATATTGGTTCTTGAGAGATCTCATCCTATAGCTGCTATATGCTCATGATATATGTATTTATTGTCTGTAAGAATTTCAACTTTTCTTGTGTCACTCTTTGCTAAGCTTCAAATAGCTCACCTTTCAGTGACTCATGGTTTTGTTACCAGAACACAACTGTTACTGATTTTTTTTTTTGAGGTGAATCTGTAAATTCTCTTTCAGAGAGTCTCCAAAAGACAGTATTTCCTACTTAATTTATTTCAGTGACCTGTTTCTCTTTTCTAAGATTAAGTGTATATGTAATGTATTGAAGCAGTTATTTACTTTTTTTTTTTAAAAGAAAGCTCTTGAAACTGAATAAAGGCACTTTTAAAGAACACATTAAGAGCAACTTATAGCCCTGACCATCAGATAACTTGGGATGTTCATAAAGAATTCTGGGTAATTATGAAGTGTCCCATCCACATCTGGTGTTTTCCTACTTCTCTACTGGAGACTAGGTCATATAATATATGGTATTTTATATTATTTTGGTTTACTCCATCTCAGTATAGCACAGGAGAGTAAATTATACCCTTGGCTGATTTTGGGGTATAACCTTTATGAAATGTTTCCCAGAAAGTGAGAAATATTTCTTGATTATATTTTTTTAAATTAATGCAAAATTAATCTGTTAGCCCATAATTTATTTGCGTGTGTTAATTTAAGGACCACAGAAATTTGTATTATTTTTTTTTCCTTTAAAAATTGGGTCAGATGAGTCCTCTAGGATGATTAATTTATCTCATCGATGACTTCAATTTTGCATGCCTCTACCAACCACCAGGATGTCTTTCTTTCAAATGTCAAAATACTTAGAGATACATTTTATAAGTTATTTAACTTATTTTTTGATATAGACTGAAACCATTTGGAGGATAATCTATAAAAATTTATTTAAAAAATTAATTAATTTTGAGAGAGAGGGAAAGGAAGAGAGAAAGAGAGGGAGATAAACATTAATGTGTGAGAGAAACATTGATCATTTGCCTCTTGCATGCACCCCAACCCAAGCATGTGCCCTGATCAGGAATCAAACCGGAGACCTTTCGCTTTTCAGGATGACAGTCAACCAACTGAGCCGTGCCTGTCAGGGCAAACTATAGTGATTTAAAAGTCTGGTTTTTGTTGAATGGAGCTGCAGCTAATCTTTAAAACTCCTTGTTAACATTTTAGTAATAGCACTAACATCAGAAAGGAAAGATCACCTGACTTTCCATTTTCAGTTTTATATAATTTCACAGTTTGGTACTTAATGACTAATTTGCCATTCTCGGTATGAGATTAGCTAGTATAATATAACAAACATTTAATGATTGTGTACTGTGTTGTGTAGGCACTGTGGTAATTGTTAGAGATACAATGATGGATAAAGTTGAGATACTACACTTACAGACTAGAACTGAGAGTGAAATGATGGAAGAGTCACAGTAACAGATATTTGAAATACAGTACAGTCACTATAATATAGAGAAATGGAAAGAATGGCCAAAGAAAGTATTAGTGGAAGAGATAATGTCTAAACTGAGTATTAAAGGAGAGAGACACACAGAGAAAGAGATTGTGTGTGTGCATGTGTTTGTGTGTGTGTATGATAATTTAGATGAGGGGGACAGAGGGGAATGGAAGCAGAAGACCAATCTAGGGGAAAGTAGGAGCAAAGGCACATTGGTGATAAAAGGATGTTTTCTTTTATGATGTTTTCTGGAAGTGCAAGTAGATGTGTGTTGTGTGGTAGGAGTAGAAAAAAGGGATAGAGAGTGATGGAGAGTTATGAAACCAGGTCACGGAAAGTTTTTTATGCTGTTTTTAGGAACTTGAACTTTGTCTCTCATTCTGTGCTTTGGGAACTCATTCGAGTATTTTAAGCAGTAGCCTTTTGTATTTGTAGTTAAGTTCAACACATTACTTTGTTAGCTGTTTGTAGATGATAAATTCGAAGGGAAAAAGATTGGAAGTAGGAAGACCATTGAGAACCAACTGGCTTAATGAGAGCTGATGACGGCCTAAACTAGGGCTGTGCTAATAGAAATGGAGAAGAGGAAACAAATTTCAGATTCTTTAAATTTGTTTTTGGTAAATAGTAAATTTATCAGGATTTGGTGTTTGGAAATGGCCAGTGGAGGAGAAATAGACAAATTTAACACCATAGTTTCTAGCTGCAGTGACTGCATGGATGATGTGGCACCAAAGAGAGAATACATGAGTAAGGATCAACTTAAAAGCTAAAGAAGTCAGTTTTGGATATTTTGGGTCTGAGATGGTAGTGAAATAACTAATGAGGAGGTCAAACAAGGCAATTGACTTTTTTTAATCTGATGCTGTGGATGTGTCTGGGGGCCCTGGGCTGGAAAATTCAGTATGTGAGAGGTAAGTGGAACCATGGTACTATATAGGGAGCATTTATGGACTGAGGAGAAAATAAGAGAGCAGAAGACAGGATATTGGGGAACATTAGTTTCTCAGAGTAAGGCAGAGAAAAGGAAGCCCCACAAAGGAGGGAAGAAGCTACCCACGAACAAATGAAAGAAACACTGAGCCGACCTGTGACTAGAAACTGCACATTTTTAATGGAACAAATTGTTATCCATATTTGTGATTTCCGTAGATGCTCTCCGTAGCCAAAATGAGTGATGGAGAGAAGAATGCTGCATTAATCTGGGATTGAGGGTATGAGTTTAGGGAAACTAATGTGTTAAAGTTAGAGCAATTTAGATGATAAGCTGTGACAAATGTTGCAAATGATGTGCTGTGCATGATTCTCTATATATACATTATCTCATTTAATCTTCACCATGGAGAATTCTATATTGAGGTTAGGGAGGTATGATTTCTCTATTGTATTCTCAGTGCCCAGCATGTAGAATGACCTCTAATACTTACTGAATAAATTAGTGAATATGAAGTATTATTGTTTCCATTTTTCACATGTAGAAACTGGGCAAGGAAAGAATTAAGTAGCTTTTGCTATTTAGTGACAGAGCTAGTAGGAAAGGAAGTGAACCTAGGAGTGGGAACTGGTAGAAAATTCGAGGACTGGAGATCTTCATGAGGTGAAGTAGAAATGAAGACATGAAATATACAGAAGAGGAAGAAGTATGGTCAGAGAGTAAAGTGTTGGAGTTTACAATTTTCGGAGGTGGAGTTCCGGATCATGACAAAAGGTCAGGTCTTAGGAATGGAGTAGAATATGTTTATGTTGAAACCTTGTGGGCATCTGTGTGATACAAAGATTTTAAGGTATAGATGTTTGGGTAGAAAGGAAGACTGTGATACAGTCCGCAATAAACAAGAAGCTATGGTATGGAGATATATAGAATAGGAAGCATAGGGAATGGAATAGATAAATGTCATCATCTTTTTTTCTTCTTTTTCTTTCTTTTTTTGAGTTCCAACTTGTTTTCTTATTGAATTTATTGGGGTGACATTGGTTAATGAAACCATACAGGTTTCAAGTGTACAAATCTATAACACATCATCTACATATTTTAACATAGGTTAAGGTTAGATCTGGTTTGCTGAAAAGACAGGAATAAACTGGGTTTGCTGGATATGATTTTTTTTTTCTCCTGAATATGGATGGTCTTACTGGAACACTTCAAAAACACTGGGAATATAAATACAAAAGTTTTAAGTTTGGCCGGATATTCTAACCATACTTAAGGTATGAATTCCAAATGTTACATTTTTTTTTCTGCAGAAAAACTCACTTCACTTTTTTTATTAGTTATATATTAGCAGAGCACAATTTTTGTTTGTGTTCCTAGCAGCATGGCAGACCTCTTGTTTAGTAGCTGTTGATTACACATCCCAAAGATGTTACAGACAAGACGTACTTGTTCTTTTAAATTTTTTAAATACTGCCCTGTGGATTGCTATTTGTTCCCAGTTCCCTAGCTGACCCTTTTACTCCCGCTCTCTTCCAACTCTCTTTTTGAATGCTTGTGTTTCAAGAAGCTCTTGAGAACTTTCTGTATTACATTGTGGCACACAAAAAAAGTAAAATTAATTTTAGCGCTAAATTATAGTTAACATTTTAAGTTGAGCATGTTCAGAGTGTTTTGATAACGTAAGCCTTCAATTCTGTTTCATTTTTTAAAAGATATTTCATTTGCGTTGAAAGGCTCTAATTTTTTTTTATATATTTTGATAGCACTGTAATTTCTGTCCTATTTCCCTTCAGAAAAATGTAAAAATTCAGTAATTTATTAAGGGATTGTATTAAAACTAAAATTTCATTATTCATCATATTAATTTAAAGTACTGTAAAATTTTTTATTTTGTGGCTGTGTAGTTATGTCCACTTGTCCGTATGTATGTGTATGTGTGTTTCCTGCAAATTCATCCTATGAATAGCTCTTAGGAAATTCAGAGTAATCAAATATGTTATAAAATGTGTTTGTATAATGGAAAGGTAAGAGGAGATGCCTTTTAAAGCAGAAGTACTATGACTGTGGTTTTCTACATTTGGTCCACTTTAGATTTTAGTAAGTAGTAGCTGAAACACTGCTAAATGACCTTTGACACAGAACCCATGAAGGCCCAAAGTATGATTTCGCTTTCACCTCCTTTGTAAACCTAAATGCTTGCTTGTCAAATCAGATGTGTGTTTAGATCTTTTTATTGAATGTGCCTTGAGGAAAACAAAGCTCGGTGTCAACTCGGCATAATCCCACGCTTATCTTGTTCTGTTACAGAGGTTTGCTGGGGGATAAGCGACAGTTTTCTGAGAAGAAATTGCAAGCTGAGAGTAGGTGGACTTGCTGTCTTCTCCATAGTTTTCCCAGCAGCCTTACTGGGTCAGGGTGATTTCCGTACATTAAAAGAAAGCAGAATATGTGGGTTGCTTGTTGGTGTTTGTTTCCAATTTGATCCAAGTACCACTGTTATATGATAAGCAGATCACCTGACAAATTAAATCAAGGCACTATATTTGGAAGTATCTCACTTTTCCTTTATCAATAAACTTGATTAGATTGTCTCACAGTAGTTAATACCATAAGAGGTTTTTCATGTGTTCAAGTATATGTATGGTATTGAATATATATTAAATTATTTGTGTTTTCTGTGTTAATTTTTATAAATCTGGTAATTTTGCCAATTTGTCAACCGTTAAGTGTAAGATACTTAAATATAAACTACTTTAAAAAGTATTAATATTTAATTACTGTTTTAACTTTACAGTACTGAAAATTGAAAATTCTTTAATTTTTTAAAATTTCTGATTTAGGTTCTGATAATCTATTTGAAAATTAGGAATATGCTTAGGCTCATGTGACTTTTAGTAGCAGAAGCTGCTGTGTGCTTATTGGTTACCATTGAATAGAAGCTGCAAACAGTCATTAATTGTTAAAATATAAGAAGGTTGTATGGGACCATATGACAAAAGAAGTATAGTTACCTGTACAGTTTGTTCACTGTACCTCCTACACATTATTTCAAAAGGAAAGCTCTATTCAGTGCCTTCGGTGAAAAGACTTTTACCTCCTTTTAGAAGAGGATTGTTGGAAATTTCTTGCTAACTTGGACATCTCAACTGGTTCCGGGTTATTTTGAACAAATTAAGCTAGAGTCATGGAATGGTTGAAAACCTAATTCATTTTTTTTTTGTTTTGCAGAATCAGTAGTTTAGTGATTAAAGCTTATGTTCTTAACAGATTTAATAAAGAAATATTAATTTGACACATAATGAAAAGCATTACATAGAAGAGGTTGTCAGTAATTTGATATGGGAGAACATAGAAAATCAAAATATTTAAAGATTTGTCTAGATCATAAGATATGACTAGAAAAAAGATGTTTTCTACCAGAAGAATTTGTTTGAATTTTAACAATTTTTGGGGAAGGCAGGGTGTTAAGAAGGTTATTAAGCTCAGATTAGCCACTAACATACTACTAAATATCCACATCCATAAGTATTTCACTAAAATACCTATGTTTTTGGCATTTCTGTTGACTAGTCTTTTCATTTACAGGTCTTCAAAGCCACTCTGTTTGCCCAGAGTTCTATTTAGTTGAAAATTAAAGCATATGTTGTGATAGATAAAAATAGATGGGGGATGGAGGTTTGCATTGTATAATGTATTGAATTTATTAAAGCTGTTTAAAATATAAATATTAATTTTACCTTTTAGAATTGTTTTAGTGACAAGAAGGTAGATTGGTACCCTAACATCTTTTTTCCTCTTAGTCTGTCACAATCTTTAGCTAACATGGTAAATATAGGCCACATGTACTCTAAGTTGTTCAGTTGCACAAAACTACTTTCCAGAACCCTTGATTTTTCCCATAAAGTTGTAAAGACAAGACAAAACAAAATCCTAATACCTTTCAGTGGAGAGAAATCCTGTCATGGATTTTGAGGCTCATCTTGACCAAGCAAGAACACCTAGGGGATCAGTAGTCTTAAAAGGAGGCTGCTAGCAAAGACAGTCTCATTTATTCATAGGAACCATCACGTTACAAGGGAAATCATCTTTTCTAGATCTTAAGGAGAGTGTTGAAACACTGGGAGAAAGAAAACTTTTCTGTGCATACTGTCAGAAAAAGATAGGAACATTTTCTTTTACTCTAAGTGCCTTACCATTTTAAAAAAATGATTTGACTAAGACTGAGATAAATGAAATACAGATTTTTTAAATGTTTAAGGGATATTAAGAAATTCATCTGATCTGGTTATTTTATATATAGGAGCTGAGAACCTCAAAAAATTATGTGATTTGGTCTAGATTACAGAGAGCTAGTTTGAAGCAGAAGCTACAATTTCCTTGCTGGGTTTGGCTTGAACAGTAATTGTTAAAATGTACAGTGGTTATAACGGACCATATGTCAAAAGAACCATTAGGTAACTACAGTTTGGTTCACTGTACCATCAGAAGAAAAAACTATGCAGTGACTTGTGTGAAAGACTCTGACCTTCCTACAAACACAAATTATGGGATATTTCTTCTAACTTGAGTATTTCAGCTACTTTATGGTTATTTCTAGGAACTAGATAGTTTTTTAGAATTCCAGTTAGGGAGACTTAATACCATAAAAGTTGTTAATACTTGGAAACCTCAGACCCAAAGTAAAGATAGAACAATGTCAATTTAGTGCTTAGAATTTAAATGAAACAAGACATTTTTGAGATGTTTTAGCAGTTGCTCTTAACAATTTATCTTAAATTAGTGGGTTTGGGAGTAACTTTATTTTGACAAAAAAAATACATGAATGAAACTTTCATATTTTTTGTTTTCTCTTTTTGAGGTAGATAAGGCATTTTAATGTTCTTATCTATTATGCCTTGATAAGTCAAGAACAGACCACTTGTTGAGGAAAGTAATGAAATGGTAACCAAAATTTTTTTTAAATCCTGTTAGAAAAAAAAATGTCTGTTTCACTAACTTTTTGTTTAGGTATTCTTTACTGTGCAAGAGAACTTAATAAATTTTGTCAGATTATTCATAATTCCTGTTTCTGTCTTAGAGGTATAATCATACATGTTCCATGTTGCCAATTATCGGGTCTTTTGCTAAAGATTACAAAATAAATAAATGTGTTATCAGACCTTTGAGTCTTAAATAATATGAATATCATTTGCACATTTTCCTGCTCTGCTTGTTTGATGATAAATGCACAGAATATTTTCCCATCTTCAGACTCTACTTCTTCTAATCCAGCTTTTTCCTTCATGTTAAGATTGGACAAGATTTACAGATTTTTTAAGATTGTGATTTTGAAAGGCCTCTAAGTACTAAGGATCATTTGAAGCTTTGATAAGTGACATTTAGTGCTATAAACAAGGACTTTAAAAATTTTTCTCAATATACTTGGAAGATATTTATTCCAATTTTCATACATAAAATTCTGTTCAGCTTTAGATAAGGAGGGTCTTGAGGTGTTATTTGGAGTTTAAGAAACTAATTTTATTTCCATTCTAAAGTGGTTATCAGGGCAGGTTTTTGTTCCCTATAAAGGGCTAGAGAAAGAAACTGAGTTGTTCAGTACCAATTTTAAAAATTAAAGCAAATGTATTTCTTAGAGAAAAATCATTCTCTCTCCCCTATAACCTCTTATTTAAAAGAAGATTTGTCCCCCTTCTCTCTCTCTGTCTCTCTCTCTCTCTCTCTCACACACACACACACACACACACACATACAAGTAAACATAAGAAAGTGCCTTTTATAACTCTACTATAAAACTTTTGTAAGTATTTCAGATTGCTTCATTATAGTTCATTTAGTGGATATACCGTCTCTTATTATCGGGCATATGTTACACTTAAAATTTGTTGTTAATACAAATATTGAACCTGAATATTGTCTGACAGTTTATCCCAGGATAAAGTCCCCAGAGTGGAATTATTGGTAAAATTCTTTTAAGTCTCACAGTGCATATTGCTAAAGCACTTCCAAAAGGCTTTATCAGTTTTTACCCTCCAATGTGAATTCCAGGATCCTTTTGTGAGATTGGTGAGGACATATAGCAGAGAGCACCAGGCAGTGTCTGGAAACATGGTTTCTAGTCTCTGTTATGCCATACTAATTGTAGATATCTGGGTTAGTAACATACTTGTGTGGACCTCCCAGCTCTAGTTCTCATTCTATTATGAAATAGGTTTAAAGAAGGAGAGTCAGTGCTGATACCTTACCCAGTGATTTGTCTGGAAAGAAAGGAGACGCAGGGAGAATTAGGTGTGCTTAGAGGAGGGAGGAAGCTAGGCTAAATGAACAAGACATCTGGTTTACACTTTGGGCATTTTACCTCAAGTATTATAGAATACAGTCCAGTCAAATTATATCATATAAATAGTTGTGATGAGACTTAGGGATTTCAAACAATTTTTAATAGAGAATGGAAGTATAAGGAGACATGTATATAGGTCTTCAAAAGAAGTTGTGTTTTGTGTGGGTTATAAGTTACAAAATGATCGATCCAAGCCAAAAAAAAAAAAGTTTGTTAAAGATTTGGACATTTACACAAAAGGCAAAATATTTTAATATTTTTAAAGTAAATTACCTTGTGACGAGAAAGGACACAAATTCTGTATCATCTCAAATACATAGGAAAATGTGACCTGGGCAAAGATTAAAACTGGTTATTTCTCTTTTCAAGAATCAAGGACCTTATTTGTCTTTATTGAGAGAAGACTTAATCTCTATTAATAATTTATGCAACTAAACACTGTTAATGATTGTGAGAGAAATCTGACTTTAGCCTTCATTTAGCTTATCAAGAATCAGGACTACCTTCCAGAGACTTCTATAAAAAATAAATCTCAGTGGCACTGTCACCAGTGGAGAGAGGTTTTCTTGAACCAGCTTAAGGCATTGAATTGTTAAACAGATATAAATAACAATAATAATAAAAAGATTGATACATTAGCATGTTTGTAATTAGGTTTTTAAATTAAGAATATCAAAAAGTAGTTAATTTTTAATATCCTGTGATGAAAGTTATGAGCTGATATTTTGTCTTTTTTAAAAAATGACACTTTCAGTGTGATTCTAAAATTTATCAATTATAAATATAAGTTATATAAAATATAATTTACAGTATTAAAAATGTTTTCAAGTAGAAAAAAATCAAAAGTAAGTTTGCTGAATGGTGATAGGTTTTAAACTTTATTAGTCTTTGAGTTCACTATTTAGAGTTCCCCGATAGATTGTTAGAGTTAGAAATAGTGAGTTCATTGCTTGACTGAATAAATAATTCACATGGCACAAAAGCAGCTTTTTCTTTCTCCCTAGTTCCTTTCTCCTCCATTATATTTACTTTCTCTCTTTTAAAAGGATCCTTTACAGCTGAAGAGTAACTTTGTGTGAATGTACAAGGGTTTGGGCATAGTTGAAACTGCAGTGTTAGCTGAATATCTGGAGTCACTCAACGAAATGAAGAATCTGTTTTAAATGTGTATTCTCCGGTAGTAACTGAAAAGATATATAGTTGTTATAAATTGTTAGGCTCTACTCTTATGGTAAAATTGCTTTGGGAATTTCTTTTAGTAAAATACAGTTTTCATTTTGGATCTACTGTCTTTCATAGTGTCTACCTCAAAGCAAAATTGAGTTTTAAAATTGAGTAAATCATTGAATTTCATCTAGCTTCTCAGAAAGCTTTTTACTAGATTAAATGATATTGTCGGAGTTAGTCTGGTAAAACATAAGAATTTTTTTATTCTTTATATGCCATTTTAGAGTTATTTTCTAAGAAATTATGAAATTAAATATGTGGAATTCCATATTTTCTACCTTTTATTATAACACCTAAGTCGGAATTATGCCAGATTATTTTCTCTCTGCTATTTAAATCATAAGAGACTCACTGTTTTATTGGATCAAAATAATTGTCTCTCTATTTTATTTAAAAATATTCTTTGAAATTTGTATTCAGCACATTTCATGGTACAACAATACTTATACATTTATGTAACAGAAATTTAAAGTAAGACACAAGTCTTTAATCCAGACTTCTGTTAACTGGAAATATTTAGGAACTGACATTTTCTGCTTCTCCATTGTACTGACACTTCACCAATATAATTAATATTTCTCCTTGAAGAAATTACTAAATAAGATAAAAATATTATATTTCATATAATTCAGTGTTGTATATTTTATTGTATGCTCTTCTTTATATGACAATAATCCTTAATACATAGACTAATAAATTTGATCTAGATGCTCTATTTTGATATAACCAAACTCTTCTTATTTGCCTTTCTTTTTTGAACTTCAAGTGATACCTTTTTGTTTTATTATAAGATTTAGTGAAAGTGTATGACTGCCTAACCACTATGCTGTACACCTGAAACCAATACAAAATAATTCTGAAAGTAAAAAATAAATAAAACTTTTTTTAAAAAACCCAACTTAGTGATTCAGTCAGTACTGACTTTATCCATACATAGTCATTGTGATTTTATGACACATTTTGATTTTAGGTGCTAACCCATTTTAAAAAAAATCTAAATGTAGCTTTTAGTAATATTTAAAACAGGCTTTACACAGTCTTTCACAATTGTATTGGAGTAGTCACAGAAAAAAATATTTTTGGTTTTATTGCTCGTTTAAGCGCTGACACTGGTATTGTTGAAATACATTTCTAAGGAGGACAGTGAGTATTTCACTTATCAATTGCTGCATAACAAACTACCTTAAGGCTTACTGGCTTAAAACAGCAGTAATTCTCATCTTTCTCAGGATTGACTGGGTGACTCTTCTGCATAGTGTGGTCTGGTTCGGACACTAGGAAGGGAAGACAGTCCAAATGGCCTCACTCGTGTGACTGTTAATACAGGCTGCCACCTGTGAGCACAGCTTGGCCTGGCCCCCAGGTCCTTGTTTCTCCTTAACTGTGCTTCTCAGTGAAGTTAATTGGGCTTCCTCACAATATGATAGCCGAATTCCAAGGAAAAAAAAATGCAAAGGCAGAAGCTGCAGCTCTTTTAAGGCCCAGAGTCTAGAGTTACCTAGGGTCACTTCAACCTATTTTATTGGTCAAAACAGGAAGGAGACTTGTCTTGGGGTGATGAACACACAATACAATATACAGATGGTGTATTATGGAATTGTACACCTGAAACCTGTGTACCTTTATTAACTAATGTCACCCAGATAAATTCAATAAAATAAAAATTTTAAAAAATGATATCTAAAAAGACAAAACCAAATAAAATATTACATTAAATTAACAGACAATTGAAAGAATGAGAGTAGACAATTGAAAGAATGAGAGTAGACATAAGGAAGAACTTTGGAACACTAGTAAGAATGGTTAGATATTAGAATAGGTTCCCCAGGAGAATATTTTAAAGAATTGAACATGTAACAGTGTTAATGGGTTATGTGGGAAGTGTCGAAAGTGAGAATAGGGAAAAGAAGTGGATTTAGTTTATTTAGTCAAGTATTTTTGTCTATTGAAAGTTACGGGGAATGTTTTATTTCCCCTGGGAAAAATTTTGAATGACACTGGAATCCTGTTCCTTATTTTTAAGTATCAACTTAATATGTGTTTGGGGGAGTAACTTTTAAAGTTTTATGTAAAGCACATTTTTTTTGGTACATAGCACACAATGGGGACCTTTAAAATTACCTGTTTGTATAGTTCTTAATTTCAGAGCATGCTCATGCATATTACTATACTTTCTTGATTCTAAGAGTTCAACAGTTGTAAGATACACTCTTTGGTTTAATAACTTTTCTCTTTTTTGGGGAAAATCAAATAGTTTTCTTGGAGAAGGGAGGGACACAATCTATTCTAAGGATTATTTTGAATTACTTTGAGCCATAGGCATTACAGCCTCATGCTGCTCAACCTTTGACACTTTTTGGATTGATAGCATAATTCTGAGGCACGTACAGATTTTTATTTTTACTAATTATGACATATCACTCGAAGTTAAATAACTAATCTTGAAAGTTATCCAGAAGAATTTAACAGATAGGTATTCAGTACTTGCTCAGAATTATCACTTAGTAAACCTATTAAACATAAATAAGTCACACGTCACAGGCAGTTCTGCATACATAATAACTTTTTATTTCAGTGCACATTATAGTGATTTTTATAAATACATTTCAAGAAGTAATTAGAGATTTAACATTAAGTTAAAATTCAACTGTATGTGATTCTGTCAGTACAGATAACTGAGGTGACAGATGAAAAGCATATTCTTCGTAATATCTAAGTTCATGTGTGGATAGGCAGTGACAAGTTATTATAATCTGTGTAGTGACGGGCAGGGTTTTTTTTTTTTTTTATATCCACTGTAAGACTCCTCTTGATTTGAAAATGTTAACGTGAAAAAGTATGCATTTTAGAATTGAGAAAATAGGCTATGTTTTTCATTCCCTTCACAACCACTGCATAAAGAAGACAGAATAGGCATTGGATAGTGTTGCAATTAACGTAAAGAATGATTGAGGCTTAAGGTCACACAGTAAGTGATAGGTCTTGGATTATAAACCAAGACTTTCACATATATGTACTGTACTATAGTATCCTTTCAGCAATAAGTAATGGATTAACTTCAGGTTAATGAGATTCATTTATTCAGCATATATTTATTATATGCTATTTATGCCAGGCATTATGTTAAATGATACTGTAAGACAGTAAACAGACAAATAAGGTCTGTGTCCTCATGTAACCAGCAACTTTGCAAAAGATTGAAACTAAATGGATAATTGCAAGTAAGATAAATGTTAAGGCAGAAGTTAGTTATAAGGTAATATGAGAGTATATAAGAAGCAACCTGGCCTGGCCTGGAATGGTGGGCATTGTTGATGGTCAAGTCAGGAAATGACAGGAGAAATAACTTTTAGGCTAAGAGGGAAAGAATCAGCATGAGTCAGAGAATTGCAGGTAGCAGAAATAGCATCCGCAAAAGCAAAAGGAAGAACTAAAAGGATTCCAATGTGGCTGAGCACTGAGAAGGAGAAATAAAGGTGGAGAGGACTGCAGGAAACTGATTATGTGATCTTGTTCAGGATTTTGGTCTTTATCTTAAAGAATATGGGGGAGCTGTGGAAAGGTTTTAAGCAGAGGTGTAACGTGGTTAAATTTTAATTTGAAAAACATGAATCTGGCTGCAGTGAATGTGGAAGGCTTTGTATTAGAAGCCGTTTCTATAGGCCAGGTTGAATATTATGGGTACAGCAGTGGAGTTGGAGAGAAAGGTATAGATTTGAAATTTGGGAGGTAGACAAAGGCCTAGGGATTTGGCAAGAACCAGTATTGTTATTGTTCTATTTGATTGCAAGTTCGTCTCCAAAATTCTTTCAGTAACTTTTGCTCAATGTTAGTAATTAACTATATTATAGAATATAATTTAGGAAGTATTGTTCCTTAAAAAATAATTTATAAATTGAACCAATTCCTGTTATGTGACAGATTTCATTAAATAATATAGGGAGAACTTAGTTTCAAAAGAGAACTTGGCATCTTAACTTATATGGTATAGCATATAAGTAATTTTGTACATATATGATGTGTACATATATAGTGCATTTTGTGCATACAATTTATTAATCAATATCAGATTTGAAAGCTGACTGAATATTTAGGACTTTCCTGTTCTTTGTGGATTGGTCAAAACTTAGATGAGGAATGTAACTTACTTTGTTTCAAATAACATTCTATTAAGAAACACTTTTTTTCTCCTGTAAAAAAAGAAGGAAATCTTACCTTTTGCAACAGCATGAATTAACTTGCAGAATATTATGCTATGTGAAATAAGCCAGCTAGAGAAAGACAAATACCATATGATCTCAATTATGTGTGGAATCTAATGAACAAAATAACAGACAAAATAGAAACAAACATAGATACAAAGAACAGACTGACAGCTGTCAGAAGGGTAGGGGATTGTGAGGCTGGGTGAAAAAAGAGTGAAGGAATTAAGCAAAAAATACATAGGTATATATAGATAGATACATATATATAAACACATAGACACAGGCAACCGTGTGGTCATAGCCAGAGGGAAAGTGGGATATAAATGGGGACAGACACTTTGCGTTGGATGATGGGCGCATGACGCAGTGTGCAGATGATGTTTTGTTGAGTTGTACACTTGAAACCTGTTTGGTATTATTAACCAATGTCATCTCAATAAACTCAATAAGATAAACAGTTGCCCTGACTGGTGTGGCTCAGTAAGTTGGGCCTCATCCTGTAAATTGAAAGGTCGCCTGTTCGATTCCCAGTCAGGGAACATGCCTGGGTTGCCAGCCAGGTCCCTGGTTGGGGACATGCAAGAGGCAATTGTTAGATGTTTCTCTCGCACATCAATGTTTCTTCCCATCTTTCTCCTGTCTTCCCCTCTCTAAAAATAAATAATTTTTTTTAAAAAGGAACACGTTTTTATTATGATAAAAATTTATTGCTGGATCATTGGTTCTAGAAATAGGTTCCTAGCTAAATTAGTAGATTCAGGAGTAAAGAGGTAATGAGTTTTAGAAGCGTACTTCTTTGAATGCCTTATAAACTGCTTTATTTTCTTAGCTAATAGTATTTTTTTCCCATACTTATGGCATTATTAGTCTATTTTATCAGTAGCAGTGTAGTCAAATACCTGTAAGGGCTTTGATTGTGAAGAATTAGACCATTTAAGGAGATCATTTGAAGACTAAGGTTCTAGAGAGTTTATGCATTTCTAAGTGGGGAAGGGGGCGGCGGCGATTTCTCTTCCACCTGATTGTGGTATTGTGGGTAGTCAGACTGATTGTTGCCAAATTTTTCGATTTTTGGAAATGATCCTGAAATAGATTTTTCTGTGCATAAGTTGGTAACTAATTCAAACGTTTTTAAAACACTCCACTATAGGGCAAAATGTGCGCATGCAATATATTTGGTCCATAGGCTTCCACTGTACAGCATCTGCTTCATAGAGGTCTTTATAATCATTATATAAAGATAAAAGGTCAAAATTATTTCAAGGTAAAATACATGTCAAAATAAGGAGGGAAAGGAAAGAGAAAATGAGATTTTTTAAATGCACAAAACTAGTTGATAATTTTAGTTTAAACAGAATTCAAAGAGAAATTCACTGTTTCTAGAATAATTTGTATATGCTTCACAGTATATTTCTAGCAACTTCAACTATCTGAATATGCATAATTGGGAACCCAGAGTGAGATGAGAGTGTGTAGGGCGTAGGAAGCAAATGAACTATTTATATGAGAGTCTAGTGGTTCTCTCTTAAGCAGAAATAAAGTAAACAGAAACAAGAGATGGTTGATATCGGAGAGCAAGCAGACTGTAAGAAGATAGCAATCTGAATATATCATGGACCCATGAAAGCATTACTGTATTAAAAGCATAATTTGACTTTTACGTTAATGATCAGGAAAAGGTCAAACTGTTTGGTATACTCTGACATTTAATTTTATTTATTTATTTCAATTTAATCTTTATTGTATTTTTTCCATTACCATTTAGACCCCTTCTATCCCCCTCCCCCCACTAATCACTACACTGTTGTCCATGTCCATGAGTCCTTTTTCCTTTTTGTTCAGTCCCTCCATCCCCTCACCTCTCACCCAACTGTCATCCGAGCTCTCCATCTATGAACCTGTCCCCATTTTCTTTGTTTGTTCAATTTAAAATTTATTTACTGATTTTAGAGACAGAGAGAAAGAAACATCGATTTGTTGTTCCCCTTATTTATGCGCTCATTGGTTGATTTTTGTATGTGCCCTGACTGGGGATTGAACCCACAACCTTGACTTACTGGGACAAAGCTCTAACCAAACTGAGCTACTTGTACCCAGCCAGGACCTACTCCGACATTTAAATACCCCGCAGTAACACATATAATACACAATCATTGTAGGCAACTAAGAAAATATAGAAATGTAATATAGCCCTTTCTTTAAAAGCCATGAATGGGTAAATATAGATTTTATAATTTTCTAAATATATTTAGAGTTTGGCACTTATTAATTTCCTAGTAACTAATTAGTTTTCACATTAGTCTAATTTAAATTTAAAAAATATTAATTGGCTCACATAAGAAAGTACCAAAAAGTTAGACTTACATTAAGGTTAGGTAAGCTAGTGGCTCAGGGATATTTGGAAGGGCTCCGGTTGTATTTCTGCTCTAGTCTTTACACTCAGTATTGCCATTCTCCCAACACTCTAGTTACAGATATCTACTGATTGGAATTAGAGTACGTTCTCACCTTCATATCCAAAGAGAGGAGAACTAACTTCCCTCAGCTTTCTTATAAGCAGTATAGCTCTGTTTTCCCCTTAAGCAGTTCCTCTTCACCCCCACCCCGGCTTGCTTCTCAGTGGCCCAAATTTGTTGAATTTTAAAATTCCTCAACTACCCATTGGCAAGGAGAAATGGGCTTATAATAGATTAGAGTAATTGTGGCATACCTTTGTACCTCAGAGTCAGTCATCTTCCCCTAAGACATTGAATTCTAGGAGAGGCTTGGACAGAAATCAAATCATGGATCATTATCAAAGAGGGATCATTTCATAAGCACTCAATATGGTCCACTTGCAGGTGTATGAACAGTACATATTGTCTGAAATTTTTACTTGAATGAAACACCACCTTCTTCTATCAAGCCCAGAAAGTATAAGGCAAGTTCCCGGTGAATCTGCTCTCTGTCTCCTGTGTTCTTGCACACTCATTAGCAAAATTTTTATAGCTTCTGAGTTGAAGATTTTTTGTCCAATATTCTCTTGTCACTTACTAGACACCTCTCTGTAGAATACACTAAATGGGCCATGAACAGAACAAAGTTTGTTTAGGAAAATACAGTTCCTTAAATAAGCTTTACTTCTAAATAATGTATTTTCTTTTCCTCCTCTCTAAAGGATTTGTGTTCCCTAATCCCTGTAGTAGGTAGTGTCATCCTTATTCTCTGATTATAAAGGTGAAGTATAATTAATTTATGGGGTTATTTACAAAGCAAAAATAAATACTTAATTTTAAAGTTTTAAAACCTTTGTATAGAAAATGCTAATTACATATTTTAAGTACCTATCATTTTGACTAAAATATTTAAACAGCTGGCCATAGATTTCATTTCTTTCAGCTTTCAGATTTCTAAATATTAGCCAGATATTTTAGTATCTGGGTCACACAGTCATTACAAACAAATCTAGGCCGAAATGGTTTATGCTTCTCAGTTGCCAGCTTAGTTCTCTGTTTGACCATGCTCTGACTTTTCATTACTTGGTTCCTTTTCAGCTAAACTTTGTTTACTTATTTTTGCACAATGTGATGTTAGTTCTTTGTATAGAACTGAACTTTTTGTGCCTTTTCCCCCCCGAATCAAGCAGGGTAACAGCAAATAAATAACTGCTCCTGGTTGCTGTGTTTTAGAATTGTTGCTATATAAAGGGTCACACATGTTAAATTATCCACTGTAGTGTCGATTATTGTGTAAAATCTTATTTAAATGCTAGAGAAATTGTGTTTTGATGCAGAAACTGTAACATATCTTAAAGATTTAACCTGTATGCAATTTGATATGAGAGCCTTAAAATTCTTAACCATGCTGCAAAAATTTTAAATGTAAACTTGTTCTACCTTGTCATACTAGATGATATAGCATTTTTCTTCAAGTAAAATGAGAAGTTGTAAGTGTTATGAGGAGTAAATTGGAACAACAAAAATTTTACCTTAACTTCTGAAAAGTAGTGTTGGCTATAAAATTCTATTTTGAAAATTTTTTAAAAGGGGTTTAGTTTAGGAAGAAGACTTGACTTGGGATGGTAAACACACAATACAGTGTACAGATGATGTATTATAGAATTATAACCTGAAACATATATAATTGTTTTAGCCAGTGTCACCCCAATAAATTCAATGAAAAAGAAAAAAGAAAAAGAAAGGGATATAGTGTACTAACAGCTTGTGTTAATACAGTTTTCCTTTTCTGAAAATTAAGAACTTTATATCTTTTGGAATTTTTACCTTTTTTCCCCCTAAATTTAGGATACTTGATTTCACACAACTGTATCCTGTTTTGTATAAAAGTATGAAATGATAGCCCTGACTGGTATGGCTCAGTGGGTTGGACATTGTCCCACAAACCAAAAGGTCGCTGGTTTGATTCCCAGTCAGGGCACATGCCTGGGTTGCTGGCTAGGTCCCTGGTTGTGCGTGTGGGTATAAGAAGCAATAATTTATTCACCTAGTATGATTGAACATTCAGTTAGTAAATTTTCCAGGAGAAGAATGTTTACATTCTTTGATTGCTAAAACATTTAATCTCAACCATTCCTATTGTAAAATATCTTAGAAAGCTTTATATATTTTAATAATCTCTGATTGTTGATAACTGTTTGTTAATACAGTGTCCTCGGGAGCTATTGAAGTATGTCCTAGAGCTATTTGTCCTTACAGTTCTCAGTAGGTATTATTGCTTTGTGATTTTGCACATAGTACATCTGTTTTTCAAAACTTAATATTAATTTGTATGGCTACCAGCATGCAGAGAAGGGTATCTTAGTAAAGTAAGAGAAAGAAGTTTTTTGTAGGCTTGAAGAGCACTTTGCGGAAAGTCCTGGGACTTTATGATGTTTACTTTTATTTCACTTAGTGCTTAGCCTCTGCCCCGAGAGCCCACCCCCTTATGCCCTAGCCTTTTCTTTTTTTAAAAAGGTGTGGTACTTGCCTGTGTTCCAGAGTTATTGTAAGAAAGATAAGCTTAGATACTGATGGGGATTGTAACTGGATCATTCTATAGCTCCGGGGTCTTAGGAAAGTTCACAACTATAAAATGGGTATGTTATACCTATTTCTCAGGGTTGTGAGTGAGGATTAAAAACAATGGATCTTAAATCAAGGTATTTAAACAGGTGTTGGGTTGTCCAAAAAGTCTGTTACTTTTTTTTCTGTACAATGGCTCTGGTACTTAATTGTCTCTAACTTCATTTGAAACAATTTTGTTAGATTGTGTTGTGACAGCCGTCATATCAGCATGCATTAAAAAAAAATCAAAATTGGTGAATTTTTGTGCAGCTATTTTAATATTAAAGATGAAGGAAAATATGCAACATTTTTGACATAGTATGCTTTATTATTTCAAGAAAGGTAAAAATGCAACTGAAATACCAAAAAACAAGGTTTGTGCAGTGTCTGAAGAAGGTATGGTGACTGATCAAAGGTGTCAAAAGTGGTTTGTGAAGTTTCTTGGTACTAATGACATATTTTGGCCAAATAATTCTTTGCTGTGGGGCTGTCTTATGCATTGGAAGATGTTTAGCAGCACCCCTGGTCTCTACCCACCAGCAGCTAATAGCAGGAGATAGCAACATACTCAAAATATCCAAATCAATCAAGTTATTGGTGAAAATGAAAAATATGTCTTTTATTTTACAGAAAAAACATAACAGACTTTTTGACCAACCCAATAGTTTCCTTTCCTTATGTTTTAAGATCAGTGGCCCACTTAATTTGGAAATTACATTTGCCTATTTTAGCTTGATGCTATAAGGATTAATGAGTCAGTTATCCCTAAAATACAGTAGTTTTTAAAGATCTCTTTATTCAGAAATAGATGGTATATGAAAAGATATTTTGATTAATTTGATCATATGAATAAAATATGGTGGGATACTTTTAAAGACAAAAATACAAATTCAGATGCAAGAAAAATATTTTTAATAAAATGTGAAAAACATCTTTGTCCATCCAGTAAGACTGAATTATATGGAAGTATTTTATTAATATTTCCAAAGAGTTTATAAGCTAGTAATTGCTATTTTTTATTGCAAAGGTAAATGTTAACCTCTATACCCACGTGTACAATTAAAAAACAAAACAAAACAGAGTTCTCCAGGCCATTTTGCATTTACTAGTGCCATAGCAGTCATACACCCTATTGCACAGAGCTTCAGGAACCTGAAACAATACTTCGTAGGCACTCTAGTAAATCACATATTTATTATTATGAAATTTTGTAATTGTTCTTAGCTTTTATGTAATCCATTTGCAGATTGGATTATAGGATATCGTTCATTTAATAAGTACACTAAATACACATCTAGTGCCATTAGATTTTGATGGTATCAGAGAGAAAAAACAAAACAGCATGGCCTCTGCCTTTAAGGAACTTTTAACTACTTGACTGAGAAGATTCACACAAAATATAATGCAGTTCTACAAAAACTGCCTGTTAAAAACTTCCTTAAAAGGCCAGAGGGGTGGGGAGGTGGGATGGAGGCAGGGTATAAGTGAGAATCAAAGATACAATTTAAAATTTTCTTATGTATAAGAATAATGATATGAAATGTAAAGGTAAGCCCACTCCAACAAAACAAGGATTCTTACTTCCAAAGGAAATAAATGAGCTTTGTTTGTTATTGAGATTTGTTGACAAGTACTTGATATGTTTATTTGTACTGAGTATAGTAAAGCTTTATTGTTGATCTGTTCGACAAGCTGAATTTGTGAATATTTTACATTGTAAACTGTATTAATTAAAATACATTTGTATACCCTACTAAATATATGAAACATAATCTTCAAACTCTAGATTATTATCATTTAGAGGCATTCCAGATGTTAAACTGTTTTGCATTTTTCTTTACTTCTTCAGTAATGCCTTTAAGGCCTATTGATGTATCCTAAAGGAAAAGTTGTGGCTGTTTGACTCCAGCAAAGGAGAGCTGATTGACCTGAAGATGTTTGTACTTTCCCACTGCTTAGTCTTTGCTCAAATTGCTTTCTATTTTTGCTACTGTAGGTTTAGCTCTCATCCTCTACTCAAAGGTCTCTAAGACCACCCGCAAGCCCACTTTTGATAGCTTCTGCTGTCTACCATCTCCATCATCCTGAATTAAGAGGGAAGAACAGAAAGTTGCCAGAAAAAAAAAAAAAACAGGCTTAAAACTTAAATTATCTGATCTGTTTTGTTCCTCACAGTCAATTGATTAAAATAATCCATTAGATTCTGGTCCCTGTCCATTTTCAAAGCCAAGGTTAGACTGTCATAACATACCCCATTATGCATACCATTACCAAAACAGTCTTTCTGAAGTCCTAATTAGGTTTTTGAGAAGAGAAAGAGACAATGACCATCCTGTCCAGGATGCAGAATATGTACTGTGCAGTATATGTACTATCCTGAAATGCCTGTCATGCTCCAAGTTTCTGCTTACGCTGTTTTCTTTGACCTGAAATGCAGTTTCTCTTTACCTATAAAAATGTGAGTTATTACACGGTATTGCGTAGATCTTTTCTCTTCTTGAAGTCTTGTTTATCAGCATTAACTAAAATCCCTTCTCCAAGCTCCTTCCCCATACTACTCACTGAGGTGGAACAAGACTTCTGTGATACTTAGATGATGATGAGAGATTATTTTCCCAATGAGATTACAATAGCGCTTTATATCTTGAGCTTCTCCTTAGCAGAGCATAACAAATATAGTCAGTGTGCAAATATTTGATAATTGGTTTATTCACATGAATTTTTTATAAAACTGCTTGCCACTGTCTACCCAAAAAAGTAATTAAGTGTGAGAGCTTCTTTAACTGTTTGTTGAACCCAGGACCCCTTACTTCTGAGTTTCTAACTACTCTTCGGTATGTAGTTGGATCATTCGAAAATAACTGTTGGCTTTGGGGATGGGTTGTGTGTGTTTTGGAGAAGGAAGCAAATCTAATACTGGATAGTAGCCTTTTCTGTTTTAAATATTATGTTTCTTGTTATTGTATTCATAGGGTTGAGCTGGTACAAGCATATTTAATTCCCTTGCCTTTAAACAGTATTTAAAACTTTAGTATAACACTGAATTATACTCACTGGGAGTGTGTCCTAGGACCCTGCATTTTAACTAAGCCTCACTTGTGGTGCTTATGAAGGTGCTGGTGGTAATATTAATAATGTGGTAGTGATGATAATGATTGTCATATTCTATTTTTGAAGAACTATATGTGCCTGGTACACTGTTCTAGGCAGTTTACAACTATTAACTTACCTAATGTTCAAAGCAAGCCTATGTGGTGAGATGCTATTATCTTCATTTTTCTGATGGAGAAACTGAGGCAGAGATCAATTATATAACTTGTCCTCAAAATAACTTTCTTATAAAAATAGTAAAAGTTCGTGAAAAGAGTGAGGCATATTTCCTTGTTTGATTAAAAGAAAAAGGATTGCTGTGACAAATGTGAGTGATAATGAATAGGCTGGTTCATATATACTATTTATTGGCATATCATTTGGTTAATTCTGGATAGACTACCTCAACAACTAGACCTAAATATATCCTGTATTGCTTTTAGGAAAACAGTTACAATTCTAGGTAAAAGAGTAAGCACACACAAATTTAGCATATTGGGGAAGACGTTAAATTATTACAATTTCTAATAAACTCATGATTTTAAGACAACTACCTTTGTCTTAATGTATGCATACATGTATATTTATATACATGTTTACTATATATGTATATATGCATGTGAAATATTGAGATATTACTCTGTGACCAAATGGAATATAAGATTCCTTAATCATATATTTTTGCTTTACTAGCATAAAATAAATATTGACTATTATATGATAAATATTTTATTATTTTTTAATAATGAATGGTATGAATATTTTATGCCCTTTGGCTCAAAGACTGGACAGTAGGGGGCCGGGGGGATGTGTGATGGTTGTGGTAGTGGTGGGGTAGAACTAATTTGTTAAGTGTCATTCATTGCCTATTCAAAAGAGTTTTCGTGAGTGATTTTAGGTGTTGCTAATGAGTGCTCTGACTTTTGAGACCAGTAGAACTAAAAAGTATATTATATTTTATTACAAGTATTTCATGAATTATGACTGAATAGACAATAAAATATAAATTTAGTGGCCAACTTTTATCGTTACAGCTAAATCTAATCAGTGTGTCAGCTATTTCTTTATGTATGTCCTATTTAAAAATTATCTGAATTTTTCTTGCTGCCCATTTATATATAGTTGTGTTGAGTTATATATCACCTGAAGCAGTCAAGCTAAAACTTTTTGTTTCTTATACTATCCATGTGGCATGCTTAGATTGCTAGAAACTCCTATTAAAAACTGGATAAAATAAGATGCTGGAAAATAAAAGAAAAATAGATGTGATGCCGTGGACAATTCTAGGACATTTCTTTTTTATAGAAAGTTATTTTTTAATAAAAAATTTTGAGACAATTTTATAGAATCATAAAACTCATGTTTTTAGTCTGTAAGAAAAGCTGGGTATGAGATCAAATGCCTGCCTTAAAGCTTATAAAGAGGGAGGTATCAGGTTTAACTGAATCATACACATTTCTTTCCCTACTTTATTAATTTGTTCTTTGCATTAGTTCTGTGGCTGATAATCTGAAAGTTTGAGATTATCATGGAAGTTAAAAAGTTGAAATATTTCCAATAAAATCATCTCTTTCTGAGACATAACTATTTATTTCCTTGGTTATAGTTAGATAAGCATTTGTTCTTAAGTGGTCTTGATTTTGCTGCTGACTTGCTGAGTGACTTCAGGTAAATAATGTCCTATTACTGGACCTGTTTCTTCATTAATAAAATTATGGATAGTATTACATTACAAAACTCTTATAAGTGGATTAATAGAATATATTTAAGATTATATACAAACACATAAACACATTGGCAAGTCATCTGCTGCTCATCATTACTGGAATGCGAAAATAGTTTTGTTGTGTAGGTACATTATGGATAATCTTATTCACACCAAGAAAATCGTTCTGTGCTTTTTGATTCATTATTTTGTTAATCTGATAGTGACTTTTCAGGATTATGCCTTGTATTAAAATTAAATTACTGTTATGATGATTGGAATCATTAAGATGAGTAACATGAACAAATTTAGAATTAGTTCTCTTACACTGAGAAGTATTCATATATTCATTCATGCTCCTCTATAATAATTTCGTTTGGCTAAAGAATTCATCTTTGATCCTTTGATCTTTTTCCAGAGTGAAGACATAAATACTTTAAAAATGCTTGTTGATAAAAAGTCTCATCAGATCAGCCACGCATATGACAAATATGGTATATTCAGTTTAAGCTGTCACAGTGTATTTGTTTCTTTCTTGGAAATCCAACCAGTCATATGTCTTTATGAGATGCCATGCTCCACCCACACTGCATGTTGTTTTAGGTTATAAACTCTTTCAGGAAAAGTTTAACTTTTCCTTTGTATTTCATAGTACTCAGGAAAGAACTGTTTAGTTTGAATAGTTTATTTAGTCTGAATAGTTTATAAATGTTACTGATATTGAGGATTTCAGACTCAAATTATTAGATAGAATGGAATAAGCCTATTTCTGGGATATCACACTGTTTGGGGTCAGGGTGATTAACTCAAAGACATAGCAGTTTTATTAAGCTCTAGGCTTTGTTCTGAAGTCAGATTCCCTTGGTTTAACCATAAGTTGATTATTCATCTTATATTCTCTCTCATATAATACTGTGATGGCAGGTAATTTATACGGTAAAGTCTGTCACGATATGGAAGTGCATGTTAATAGACATGCATGTGCATGAAAACAAGTATGCCTGTGTATGTATGAAAGAGAGAGTGGACACACAGAATATATGAGAATTTGGGGTACATGTTATGTTCATCATTTTAATTTGAGTCTTATTTAACTGTGTATTTGTACTTAATATTGGAGCTATTATAGTTGACATTCCAAAACAGTTTTTAATCAGTGGTAAACATGATAACTTAGGAAGATAAGGACTTATTTTCCTTCCCCTTTATGATTTCATTTTAGCTTTACTCTGTTGTATATTTGCCAAAGACTTAAATTGTCAAAGATAAATAATTATTGAAATGGACCAACTTATAGCTGAGAAGAAATTATATTGAGGCTCTAAGGTATATCTTAACATTTGGCAAAAAAAATTACTACTCATAACATTTTAGAAGTATTAAAGCACACTGGAAAACAACTTGTCATAAAACCTAATGGCCGAAAGTCATATAGAATTGACAGGCTTTACAAAGATTAGCTATAAATAATAATTAAGAGAGAAAGAGCCTAAATGGGTGCAGAAAAGGAGCTCAGCTGTATTTGTATTATAATTAGATGTCTGTAGTCATAAATTTTGTCTCAGTACAAAAAATGGCCTTTGCAGGCAAGTCATGTCTCTTCAGTGTACCCTTGAATTCTGATGGTATGTGCTACTACTAGTAGTTGATGATTCAATAAATATTTTATGAATGTAGATTATACTGTTAAAATGTATCCAAGTATTACTTTTAGTTTTAAGTCAATATTTGACAGAATTTAAACTTGTAACTCCGTAATTGATAGATACCTCATTGAATAAATGCCGTCTATATCATGTGTTAATTTTGGTTACAGAATAATAAAGTCAACTTTTCTTGGAAGCTTCAAAGTTTACTTAAAACTGTTGTTCTCTGCTGCCCATCCCACCCCCTGCTCTCACAGTCAATTCCCACACTGTTGTCCATGTCCATGGGTGGAGGAGGGCAAAGGGGGAAAAATTGGGACAACTGTAATAGAATAACAATAAAAAATGATTTTAAAAAACTGTTCTCTGAAGATATTAGAATTTTAGAGGATTTTTGTTTGGTTTGGTTTTATTTTATCATAGCATTTCTTCTTAAACATAATTTTGTGACTGCTTGAAAAGCGGTAAATCAAAATTATTCACTTTATTTTGCATTTAGAGTCATTGCTCATTATCAGTTGGTAGGTGTGGAAACAACTTAATAAAGTTTGGGTAATTTAGTTTCAGTTTAAATTCTCTACTGGCAATTGGCCGAAAACTCCCATCTGAAGAAGTGAGCATCCAAATATCATATTGTGATTTGGCTACTGTCTGCTTGACATAGCAAGGCCCTATCAAGAAAAACTAATGGAGTGACTAACTATCAAAAGAAAATCAATGGTAAGAGTTTTCCCTTACATTATAATATCTGTGTGTGTGTGTATGTGTGTGTGTGTAAAGCATACCAATTTATCATATTTGAATTAATATTCTAGAACTTAAAAAATTTAGGACTTAATTAAGGCCACATGTTCAGATTTATATGTCTATGACCTACATTTGTAATATATGCAAGGAATGGTTTTATAGATAAGAGATTTTATATGCTTAATGTTGGTAAAAAATAGTAATAAAAATGTAAAAAATCAATTATACAGTTCATGTCTAGCTTAAGAACTTCAATTCATTGTAGCTCTACTGTAGTTATTTATCTTTAAAAATATCATTAATAATAATGCTTGAGTAAACTTTAATTTCTAAAAAAATGTTATACCAAACTGAATTTATCTATTAGTTGCCATAAATGCTTCATACTTAAAGTAAATGTCATAAATTTTGCAATAAAGTAGTCTGTTGATTTCTGTTTTGTCTTTTACTTCCATTATACAATTATTGCTAGAGGTAGAAAGAAAGCATATCATATAATAATATCACTTAGTTTAATATAAGCTCTTTAAAAATGTATTATTGCTACTATACCTCTGTGGAAAATATTAAATTCTTAAGATTAAATATTTGTATACCCAAAATAAAGTGGAATAGGTATTGATTATATAGCATAGTATCAAATTTTGGTGATAAAATCAGATAACTCTCCTCTGCCTTACACATGTTTGTGGTGAGAAAATAAACTAAATTTGGCTGCATTTTTATATACTTCAAGTGACCTTAAACTTAATATTTTTATTCTCATTGTATTTAGTGTCTACTTATCCCTTTATTTAGACACTGGTATCCTATCAGATCCCAAATTAGTTAACTTTGGATAGGAGTGGAAATAGTAGCATATAAATATTGAAACCTAAAATCACTGTTTATCAGAGATTGTTTTAGTGTCTCCAGGGACATAGTAGCTTTGTGGTAACTGGATAATGGATGATAAAGTCAAATGTTGGGTTGGTCAAAAATTTCATTTGGTTTTTTTCGTTAAGATGGCTCTAGTAGCTCTTAGTTGTCTTTAACTTCATTCAGAACAATTTTGTTAGATTGTATTATGACAGCTGTCTTACCGGTGTGCATTTAAAAAAAAATCAAAATTGGTGAATTTTTGTGCAGCCATTTTAATATAGAAGATGGAAGGAAATAAGCAACATTTGCAGTGTATTATGCTTTATTATTCCAAGAAAGGTAAAAAAGCAGCTGAAACCAAAAAATAAAAAAGATTTGTGCAGTGTGAGGAGAAGGTTCTGTGACTTATTGAAGATGTCAAAAGTGGTTTGCAAAGTTTCATGCTGGAGATTTCTCGCTGGAAGATGCTCCACAGTTGGGCAGACCGGTTGAAGTTGATAGTGATCAGATTGAGGCATTAATTGAGAACAACCAACAATATAGCATGCAGGAGATAACTGACATACAGCATCCAAATCAATAAAGTTATTGGTGAAAATGAAAAATGTGACTTATATTTTACAGAAAAAAACATACGGACTTTTTGACCAGCTCAATATTAGTAATAGATTGTGGTTCTGTTGTCAGACTTACAGTTTTTGAGAATGACATAGTTTAAGTAATTTTTCTTGCTTTGTTGGAGATGTCTAAATGATGTTAATTGAATGTGACCATGTTCTTAACTGTTTTCTAGAGCTTAATAACAGACACATCAGGAATAGCACAAGTGACTAGTACCTAACATAGCATCTGTTACTCTGTAGGCATTCAAACGTTGACAGTGAACTCAGTACTCTAGATGGCAACATCTGTTTTTCAATCCATCTATCTAGTAATTTGAATTTTTATAGATTGTCTGCTGCTTACTATCCATTCATTTATGTGCTAAGGATGAAATAGTGTAGTTAAAATCAGATGTTTCCTAATTGTTCTTGAACTTACAGTGTACATAAAATTATCAATGCACAGACAAATGTAAAATTGCAACTAGAACCAATACTGTGGAAAGTTACTATGAGTGTAGAAGCAATACAATCAGTCTGTAAATAAAGCATACAACCCACACATTTATTTCTTAAAGTGAATTGATAACTCTTTTTTTTGCTTTTAAGTTTATAATTCTATTCAATGAATATTTTCCTTTTTTATAAATGAGTATTTTCTAAGCCAGACATGCTGAAAGACTGAATTCTAACCATGAAGAAGTATAAATTTTAGTTACTATTCTATTTTCTTAGATTTCTTACAACAAAGCCTTGTCAAAATAGCATTCTATGAGATGTAAGAATTTCACGTATTGAAGAGAATTCTTATAGGATCCTTTTTAACATTGCAGGATTAAATGCAATGAATAATAACACTAATTTTTCAACTGAATTTAAATTAATTAAAGTGTGTTAACCATAAAGCAACTGCTGTCCTCTCCTTAGCAACTATATTCCATTCTAGTATCAAGCCAGTACAGGGATTTATTTATCACTCATTTGAAGCCTTTGAGTTGTTACATGCAGACATTTTTTAATGGTAGTATGATTTCCTTAATTAGTTTCTACTCTTGAAAGAAAATGTAGTATATGTGGGTTTTTTTTAAGTTTTTATTTATTCATTTTAGAGAGAGAGAGCAGACAGAGAAGCATTGACCTGTTATTCCATTTATTGGTTCATTCATTGGTGGCTTCTTGTATATGCCCTGATTGGAGATCAAACCCGCAACCTTGATGTACTGGGACGATGCTCTAACCAACTGAGCTACTTAGTCAAAGCTTAAAATGTATGTTTTCTAATAACTTTATTCTAATACATACATGTTTATTAAATTTTTAAAAATAAAATGGTAGAGCATTTGGATGCCTAAATGTTTACATTTTTTGTAGGACACAGAGAATCTCATCTAAGTGAGAGACACAGTGAAGTTTGAAAAATAATGAAGTTAGTTTTTTGTGTTGTATCTGTCAACACTGTCATTGAAGACTAGCTTTTCTTTATTCATCTGAATAAACAAATGGAATCAAAGCATACAATCTAGTGTGAAACTAAAATCAGAAAAACTTGTCTATAATAAGAATGACCTTTCCCTAATTTACTACTAAAATATTTAAACTATTTAAATATTAAGTAAATAATGAATCTTTTTCAAATGGCAAAAATCCAGATTAAGTCCATTGCTAATTTTTTCCTTAAAATTATTTTGAATTTAATCTTTACAGAGACTTCTAAATTTATTTTCTGACTATACTCAAAATGAGGTCACCAACCTCCTTACTTTTAAGTGTTCTGATTTGAAGATCTAAGCTCATGTCCTTCCCATCTTTCCCAGAAGGAGTGCAGTGCCCATGACATTGTTTCTGTGCTGTTAGCTTTCATTGATCCATGATGTCAGGTGGAGAATTAGGCATTTAACCACATAAAGATATTTAAAACACATGGATATGTAAATATCGCAGATGGAAAAGTGGTATATAGCATTCATTTTACTAAAAAGAGTGAAAAAATAACTCTTATTTCTAAGCAAACTAAGGTTTACCAATAGTCGTCAGTTTTTAACTATGTAACTTTTCAGTATAGCACAGAATACAACATCTGATTATGCTATAATATAATGGCTTCTGTCAGAAGAATTGGTTATTAATACTTGTATGGAATTGCAAGTTTGAGAAAGGGAAATTTAATGAGTTATTGTTGATAGTAGTGGGAAATAAAAGAATGTTTTAAGTTCAGTGTAAGGAAGAAGCTTTTAAATGCAGAAGAGTAAATGGATTGCCTTCCAGGGTTCACCAGACATTGAGGCACACTCGCAAATAAGACTAATGTCATAGTTATAGTCTGTCAAGGAAGATAGATATTAAATAAGTAATTATAACAAAGTGTAGTGGCATGTGTTATTGTAATAACAGATAAGTCCTTTCTTAAGGGTACCTTGAGAATTATTAATTATTTAATCAGTTTACTTTCCTCATAAAATGAGAGTATTTATTTTGATAGAAAAATTGGACAAAATTATTTAAAAATGTATCTTAGAAACTAGTAGAGACTGAAATAATTTTGTTTTATAGCTTATTTAAAACAAGAAACTGCTATAGACAGGTCCTCAAGTTTCTGAGGTACCAAGAAATATGAATATAAGCATAACAAACTCATGTCTATCATGTATATTATACATTATACAGATAATTTAATAAAGTATATGTAGCAGTGTTACATTAAGAATTTCTGAGTTGTAGTGGTTAAGAATTTGGGCTATAAAATCAGACTGGTTAGGTTTGAGTATTAACTCTGACACTTACAAGCTTTGCAATTTTAGAAAGGTTGTGTAACTCCCCTGTGCTTCAGTTTCCTCATCTTTAAAATGGGGATCATAAGAGTACATACCTCATGGAAAAATTATGTGATGCATGATTAGAACAGTATCTAGCTTGTAGAAGGGTCTCTGTGTATTGTTGTAGTTAGCAGTAATCATCATGATAATAATTTCCTCATGTCAAAAATGTTCCATCTAATTCACAAAGTTGGACCAACTGGAATAATTGCAGTATGCTGCTCCAAATATATATGTGTATGTATATAAAATATGACATAGAACTGTTATCTTTATTACTGCTAAACAAAATGTCACGGAAATTCTAAACCAAGCTTTGGGACCTCCTTAAGCAGCAGTATAGCAGTTACTCAAAGGCCTGCATAGATTGCATCTCCAGGACCAAGTTTATCTCATCATTTAACTCAAGGTTCAATATGTCCCAGGCATCATGGAATTAACTGATCCTTCTTGTTTAAGAAAGGACATAGCAAAGATCTCTTATTTACTCCTTGGAACATAAACCCAAACTAGTTTAGAGTAAGTTTCAAAAAAAATGTCTATGTCAGTATTAAATGTTCTTTTCCCTGCAGAAACCTCAACACAGGAGTCCTTTCTGTAGTATGTCTAAATTATATTTGTAAACTTAATTATAGATAGCACTACTTGTTAGTTTACTTGCCTTATTAAGAAACACATCGTTTTCTATCTCAAGATAGTCATGTGTTACATTATATACTTCTATATATAGTTTGGATATTTTCAAATTTGTAAAAAATATTTTTATTTATGCTTTTACAATATCTTTTAGTGTGATGTCCTAGCCAGATGTTTTAAGAATTAAATAATTTTTGCTAAGTAATTCTTGCTGAAAAACAATTTCAGGGTAAAATTATATTTCACATTTTCTTTGAGCTGTAATCTTATGGCTTATGTGTGGGTGGGGAGAGAGAATTTATGTATTTGTAGATTAATTATTGTACGTGCAACTTTAATGAATTGTTTTTAGATTAAATACTTGAATTAAATCTAAAATTAGATATTTTATAATCTAGTGTCTTTATTTTTGCTTGCAACACGGAACTATTTCTTTTATTGTAACTTGCTAATAATAGTGTCTAGTATCATGGTAGCCTAAAAGAATTATGCTGTTATTCTACTTAGGCCTTACAAAGACTAGAACCATGGAAATAACACTTAGACGTGAAGCAGAAATCTGAGGTCTAGTTTCTGCCCTGCTGCTAATAAATGGAGTGATCATAAATACATGAACCTACTGAAATTATAAGGCCATCTAAATATCTGTCTCCTTATTACATGTGTGTATGTGTGTGCATGTGTATGCACACGCACATACATAAATTTATCCTAAATTATTGCTCTAAATTAAAACAAAAAGAGAAGTCATTTTTCAGTGTTCAAATATACTAAGTAAATAATTCTATTTTAGAAAGTATTTTACATGATACGTTCATGTGAAAATACATTATTGATTTTTATGTATACTATTTTAGGACTTCTCAAGTTTTCCCATATAAATTATATACTGTTATTTAACTTCCAAAGGAAATGAAAATTTCTTTAGTCTGCCTAATTTCAAACTGATGTCCTTGTATAAGATTAAAATTTTTTAATAAACATTTTCAACAAGTACCAAGTTATTGTTTTATACTTTGGACAGTTTTTATAAACCATCTTTAAATAGCTACAGAAGTCTTAGCAACTCTTCTGTTTGCATCACTATATTTCTAGTTCTGCAGATAGTGTCATGAGTTCTTAATTTACTAATTTGTTAAAATAGACTATAGCTTTTTAAGGGAAAAAATAAAACAAGCTAATTTATATATGTATTCTCTCTTTCTTTCTCCCCTCCCCCCTCCTCTCTCTCTCTAAAAATCTATAAATTAAGAAAAATTACTAGAGGAGAGGCATAGTTGGGAGCTGTTAATTGAAGTACCACTATTGTTATCCAACTCTGTTCTGATAGGTTTCAAGTCAAGTGAACACTGGGTGGAAAATGCTATGTATATATCCATAAGAAGTTAGTTGGTCTATTGAAATATTAGGTGCTGCTATAGTCATAAGTAGAATAATTTTTCACATAAAAAATTAAAGATGCCTTTTATAGGCTTACTAGAAGATTTAAGAACACCTGTATTGTGAGCTACTACATTTTAAATGTTAAAATGTTGCAAGGACATTGAGTGCAAATAATTTTTGGACATAGGTAATATTTAAACTTATGAATTATTCAGAGGAAATAGTAACATGTAACCATGTGAAAGAAGACTGAAATTTGTAAGAAAATAAAATTAACATAAAGAAAATTTTTTTCCAGGAATTATGCTGTAAAATAAGTTTTATAAGGGTAGGAATAAGTGATGACTGCTCTTTGGTGGAAGTATAAGTGATGGAATAGGCAAGAAGTGTAGGAAAATGTTACAGGTTTAAGTGATTTCTGCCACATACTTTACTGATTAGATATTCCTTTAAAATTTTAAGAAGAGCATATAAATACAAACGTATCTGTTGATGTTAAACCTTTTTCTGTTATTCATTTGAATAACTGAGTACCTACTGAATATAAAATATTGTACTGTTTTATGCTTAGCACAGTAAGGCTGTAGCACACTACCTCTTATTTCTAAGCTGAAACCAACCAATCAGTTTTACTCAGAGAAGGAAGTATCAGTTGGTTAAAGAAGAGTCATTTGAATTTTGGAAATGCAGACCCAAATAATATGTACCACTAAAATCAGAAGGCAGCATGAATTTATTGTGATATGAAGGAGGTAAGATATCAAAATAATTTACTTTGCATTGGTTCCGTGTGCTCTACAAACTGTCATACTTTTATTTGCTAATTTATTTTGGGTTACAAATGATTTTTTTATGAAGGTTTTTTCCTAAAGTACTGTTGGATTAAAATTTACAAAATTTTTTGTTTACAAATAAGCATATACAAAGTAACAATATGTGCAAATCAAATTTAACTTTTAAATGAATTATTTAGAATGTGGTCACATCTGTGGCAATCACAGGGCTATTAGTCCTATCTTTTGCATCCTTTGTCTAGGGCGTGAATGTTGGATATGTAGCAGGGTAGTAGGTAACAGTTCTATTTTTACTTACACTAGAATATATTTGGATTGATAGATCATGTTCAGTGGCCTGATTTTTTAAAAATTATTGTGAAGAATTTCAAACATACACAAAAGAAGAGAGGCTTGTATAATAAACTCCCTATATATATGGCCCAAATTTAACAGTTAGCAAAAATTTGCCACATTTGCTTTATCTACTTTCTCCTTTTTTCTCAAGTATTTTAAAACAGATCCCAGTTCTCAAATCTTTTAACTTCTACCTTCTTAGGATGCATCTTTTTTAAAAAGACACTTTTATATAGCTATACCTTGTCACATCAAACAAAATAAACAAATCTTTATTACCTGATACAATCCCTCTATTCAGTTTGTCCTGCTTTGGACTTAAAAAATATTATTTTACCTTTGGGTTGTTCATTGAGAATCCAAACAAGATTCGTACAGCACATGGTTATTAGGACTGTTCTGTAATTAAAATGTCTTTTCTTCTTCTCCACCATTCTACTTTCCTCCCTCTCCCACCTCTTTACTACTTTTTTCTTGTTCTTTGTGTTCATGATTTATTAAGAGAAACTGGGTAAGCTATCCCATAGAATTTTTCCCATTCTGGATTCTTCTTTTGACTTGCCTACTTAACTTAGTTCTATAATCTCCAAGTTTTATAAATTTGAAATTAGTTTAAAATACTTATTAGATTCAAGTTAAGCTTGATTTTGGTGTTGAAGAAGGGTTGATAGTCTCTCCACTGAGAGTTTTCCATTAACTTTTCCTTTTGTGGTTTCATTCATCACTAATTGTTCTCTGAATCAGTTCTATCATTAGGGTTTGAAAGATGAATCAACCACCCTTTCCACCTATATTAGGAGAAACTTTTCTACAAAGAAGAGATTTTTTTCATAAACTATAGCTTTTTTATTTCCCTGAAGTAGTTCATCCTAGATAGAAACCTGGTACTTTCAATCTCTCTTAAATACTTAGGTTAATATCCAAGGGTAACTTTGTGTACAAGGAGACTTAACATTTAAGTAACCATGTACCTGTAGGATTTTTATAAAATATACTTCTTATTTGATTTTTATGAACATTGTCAGTATTAGAACACCTTTATATAGTCAGCGTATATACAATGTTGATCATAGAGGAATTGAGCACCTTTTCCTGGTTCTACTTGGTCAAATATTCTACCTTGTGATGAGACATTGGTGATGAGTTGAGCTTCAGGGAATAGGATTCTTTCTTAGGTCAGCAGCAAAACAGCATCACCTAGTAGAGTAATAGCAGGTGGGGATGATTTTATATTGCTAGAATCATAACTTTGAATTCAGGCATGAAACAATCCTCATTTTAAATTATATTTATTGGGATAACATTGGTTAATAACATCATATAAAGTTTATGTGTACAACTC
Organism: Mormoops blainvillei; assembly: GCA_004026545.1. NCBI lineage: Eukaryota > Metazoa > Chordata > Mammalia > Chiroptera > Mormoopidae > Mormoops > Mormoops blainvillei. The sequence goes on from PVJD01006510.1 coordinate 57,519, forward strand.
CATAATATGACACCTGTGTACTCTTATTGTGTGCTCACCACTTGAAGCATAGTCTCCATGTATTTGACCACCTTTACCCTCTTTGTCCTCCTCCCACCACCCCTTTCCATTAAGTACCCACCATTCTGTTGTCTGTATCTATTAGTTTGGAGTTTGTGTGTGTGTGTATTTGTTACTTTTTGTTTTATATCCCACATATAAGTGAAATCATATGGTTCTTGTCTTTTTCTGTCATTTCATTTAGCATAATACTCTCAAGAGCCATCCATGTCATTGCAAATGGCAATATTTCATCTTATTTTTATGACTGAATAGTATTTTATTATATACTATATGTACCACCGAATGCCATTAGTTTACTCAACAATCGCCACTAATTTCATTTTTAGTTGGTACTGTTAATGAACAAAACCTGATGAAGAAATAAAAATAAAATACTTTATTTTTAGATGAAAATGGTTAAGAAAATCTATGACAGTCAACTTTAAAACCATTTATAAACAACAAAAATTTAATAATAAAGTGCTGTATATACTATATCTTTATACCAGCTGGAAATATAATGGAAAAAGAACCCAATTGGAATTGTAACAAACAAAATATAATAGTTAGCAATAAATTTGTAGATGTTAGACCTTTAGAAAAAAAGTGTTAATGGAAGACATTTTTTAAGATTCAAATCAATGGAGAAAAACTGTTTCTGAATCATGAGAATTTTGGGCAAATTATTTGACTATAAGTAATTTATGGACTTCTGGGCTTCTAACTTTCAAATTTTCTAGTGGTTTACTTTATAGGGATTTTACAGTGATGGGAAGTCTCACCCTGCTACATATCAGAAACATTTTAAAGCGACTGTGTCTAAAGCAGTGGTAGTGATACAGAAATAAGTGTGTAACCCAGAGACTAGAAGGGAACACTCTGCCCCTCGGAGGTTTAAATACAAATTTTCTTTGAACCTCTGATTTCTTATCAGAGTTAAGAGAAAAGCCCTTCCTCCTGTGACTTATGCAAATTCCTGCACCTGACTCATGACCTTATGTTTTTTGCCTCTGCTTGCATTCCACCCTGATTTCTGCCAGTGTCAAATACAGATGTGAAATCAGCCCCTTTACTGGTTTCAAAAGTTTATTTAGTATTTTATGAGTTTAAAAACTCTGAATGGTCGATAAAACCAACACATTTTCTTTTTGCTCTTTGAGTAAAATATTCCTGTCCATATCCTTACTCTACTTCTACTTACACACATTCCTAAATTAAGCAATTGTCTTCTAAAGGGAGTTCTGAAAAGCAAACTTTTTTCCCATCTTATAAAACATGGTTTACTGGAGCATTATGAGGAATCCAAAATAAGTCCCATCCATACACAACACCTTAATATATGATAAAATGTTCTTTCCTAAAAGAGAGGTCACTTATAGGATATTCATTCAGTAGTATTAGGTAGTAGCATTCAGTGGTATAACTGCAAGACTGACTAGACAATAAATGTTTTCATTCTTCTTTATACAGACATAGGAATTAAAAAGAAAGATGGTATAGAAAATACTTTTGCATCTCATATTTGAAGCATTAACTAGAACTCACAGAGGTAAAGATGTATTTGAATATTAAAAATTTTTGTTGGATGAAAATATTATAATTAAAAGAAATAAAGAATGTTATGGAAACTACATCAGAAGTTACAAGGAAAATATAGTAGGTATAACAATTTATATTATTGCAGAATATGCAAACTTAGAATCAAGATCCTGTTATACAAATGAGAAAAATATGACATTAAGATTTGAAGAGAAATACAAATAATAAAAAATATGAGGGAAAACACTCGTGCACTTAATATACCATGCAAACTAAAATTACTTTGAGAAAGTTTTTTATTGTTTTAAAGGAGTCAAATTTTTTAATGAGAAATCTAATATTGTCAAGGTAAGCAGTGGTACCAAACTTTTGGGAAGAATATATGACGAGAGATACAGTGATGTTCATATATTTAACTTGTAGGAGTTTGGGAAATAAATATTATACTAATTATAAATCTTATATGTAGAAAAAAGCCCAATTTAGAGACTAATCTAGAACATTAATGTAAAGTATTATACTGTCTTAAATTATTATTTTCAAAGACTGTAGAACAAGTATCCTGTGTTCATGGAAATATTCTTTTATTTGAACTGCCCAATAATGGCAGCTGTTAGCCACATGTGGCTACTGAGCACTTGAAATATGGCTAGGGTACAAAACTGAATATTTTACTTAACATTATTTAAATTTAAATACTCACATTGGGCTAGTGGCCATAGTATGGAATAATGCAGTTGTAAATATATGCAGAAATATTAAGTATAAGTGAAAATAAATTGGTAAGTTTATATACCGTGACTACAAGTATGTAAATACCTATGTGTACATATAGAAAATGGTACTCATAATGAAAAAATATTTGTGTTAATGTTAAAGGAAATGGGTAATTTTTTTTTAAATGTATTTAAAAGATCATGTAAAAATAATGCAGTACTCCATCACTGTACTGTTCAATATGGTGGCACTAGCAGGATGTGGCAATTAAAATTTAAATTAAGATTTAAAATTTAGCTTCTCAGAGGGCTGGGAGACAACCATATCACGAGAGTTAAGAATCCTGAGTGCAGAGCTTGTGTAAATAAACCTTATTAATGCCTTTACTAATTTACTACCGAAGCCCAAACTCTAGATTCCTCACTAACAAATACCCAAACCTTGCTAACATTCCTTTCTAATGAACAGTACCTGTATTTGTCCTGTCAATTTCTTACAAATTTATTGTTTCTTTGTCACAAAAGTATAAAAAGCTGCCTGCTTCAGTCATCTCCTTGAACCTCATTTTATGATCCAAGCATCATGTTATGATTCTCTCCTACACACATACTAAATTGTTTTTTTTTTTCCCCTGTTAAAAAAAACTTTTGTCCTGCCACACTAGGCACATTTCAAGTGCTTGAAAGCCTGGCTGAATAGTCACTATTTGGACAGTCTGCTCTGAACATTTTTACCATTGCAAAAAGTTCTGCTATACAGTGCTGCAAAAAGAACTGATGAAAGGACAAGTCATTGATAATTTATAAGTCAGTAATTTCTAAAGGTACAAATGAATTAAAACTGGAAATTGGATTTTGCAAAAAAATGTACAGAACAGTATCCTAAGACCCTACACTTGTAACCTAGATCAGCAGTTCATAGAGTATGAGCAGCAAACTAGTGCTAGTTATATCAGTCTGTGACTAAATGCTTAGTCAATTTCAGTGCATACTTATTTACAAACTTTTATATTTTTATAGCAAGGTGATAATTCTGTATCATCCAAGCATATTACCTATTTTATCTTACTGAGGGATAGACTTGTCCGGCTATTACAAAACTGTCAAGAGGGTTCTATGTAGTATGAGCAGTGGGTGCACAGTGAACATAAAAACAGTCCCTCACTGTAGTATGAGAAACATTTGTCAGGGTGAAAAAAAGAAAATAGGTAGCTCAGGGCAGTTTTGTAAGGAACTTAAATTAGTTGTTAGTATGCTTACTAATCTGTACTAGCAAGTAAAATTAAAATTTGAACACTAAATCCCTGAGTGTGATAAACTTAGATTTCATCCCTCTTGCTAGCGGAAATGAGGCAAAAGATCCATTATCCACCAATGTGAATAAGGATGTTAAAAGAATTTCTAGTCAGTGCCTCTATCTAGGGAACTCGGTTCTGCTTTTCATCCTCCGGGCCTGGGAAATTCAGCCAGCTAGTGGAATCTTTTCCTTCAGGCAAAATTTTCAATTTTGTGTTTTTCTTTACCCCTTTTAATCTCCTTTTGGCATGTTGTTGCACTTGGTTCTTTGGAACTATTTTTTATCTCTTATCCCCAAAGTTAGTTTCAGAGGTTTGGGACATTTAGATGTCCCAAATAAGAAAATTGTTTTAAGTTATGTGAGCTTCTAAAGTTTTGTTTCAAAATCTTTGTTTTTTTTCACATCTTAAGTCTGATTCCCTGATACAAGATATTAAATTGAACTATTTGTGAAGTGTGGAAAGCTTTTTACTACTGTAATCAAGGTATAATGTGTCAACTAAAACATTATTTTAATAATATGGGCTAAGCCGAAATTCTAAACTTACTACCTGTTTTCTTACTGTGGTTTTGTCTTTATATTACATATTTGTCTATACTCTGAAATGAAATGCTCCATATGCACAGTCCAGGGGTTTTTTTGGTTTTTTTTGAGGACTGATTCTGCTTTGTGGAATTTGAGGTCAGATGGAATCGAGTGCTTTGTAACAAACAATTCTGGTTCTAGTGGCCTTACATTTTTGATGAAATATATGTATGTACATACTCAGTCCTTTATCAGTATTATTGATTTACCTATTATTGATTTCAGCAGTTCTTCTTTTTCTTCTTTATTTATCAGATTTGGAAAGAGTTGGAAAAACAATTGAAGGAAGTCATTCTCTGTTTTTAGTAATAGTCTATAATTTACAGAAAAGCAAATGAGTAACATTTGACATTTCTTGTTAAATTTTGTTTCTTTAAGATTAAAAAATGCACATATTTAGTTAAATATGAAAATTGTACTGATAAAATGTTATCTTCTGATTTCAGTTTAATATTATGGTAATGATTTACTTCATTTAGGCAGAATTATAGATATAAGTAGCCATGTTATCACTTCATTTATGTAGAAAAACTTTTCAAAAGATGAAAAATTATTAATACTAAAATATTAAGAAAGCATGTTACATTTTATTTATCTTAATATTATTATTTTTATATTTAATATTTGGTAGTGCATTTTTACGGTGCAGTGTGTGATTTCCCGATCTGAAAGTACTCTTTTCCTTTTCCGAAGTTTGGGTTGTAATATATTTATAGCATTTTCTCATAAATATCTTTTGATATATTTTTTAATTATATTCTTAAGTTATTTGATATGTGATTAAATATTGATAATATTTTTATATAACATTTTCAAACTCCTCAGAACATTTATAGGTTTTTAATTGTTTTATGCAAGTTTCAACCTTGAAAATATTGACTAATCAGTTAATAGTCTCTCTATCACATTTTTGTAGTGTTTATTATGTTCCAGGAACTATTTGAGGCTCTATAGATAATGATTTTTTAAAAAATACTTTTCTCTGGGAGCTTACATTCTAGTGGGTTACTTCATATATGATTCCGTGACATTTAACACAACTCAAAGGGCTATTTCTCTGTTGTCAAGAAATGCATATGTTATTATTTGAAAATAAAGAGATGTGGAGATGGGACAGAATGTCTTCTAGCTTTTTTAACTCATTGCTTTTTAATGAGGTTAGCTTTACCAATTTTTTAAAATGGAGTTTACAGCTGTGATAATTTGACAACCCCACATTTGTCCATATTTTTCTCAACTTGTCAACTGATATTTCAGTGCTGTGGTAGAAGTTGAACTAGTCAGTCACATTAGATTTTTGAGTTTACAAAGTCATATTTGAAGCATACAGCATTACTTAAGGAAGTTTTTTTTGAAAGAAGAGAATGTGATTTTTGGAATACTCATTATTTTATCTAATTTATTTTCTTCAGAACCTACTTTTTGTAATATGGATAGATAAACTTGAACCAAATGGTATTATCTCAGTATAATCTTTTACTCTTCTCTCCTCCTTCAGGAAAATCTTAAACTTCCACCACAAGAAGAATAAAAAGAGGTTCCTCCTGCACCAAGAAAGATCTGCAGATCTTTTTCAGTGTTCTTGGAGGTGTGGGGTGTGAGAACTTGATCAGTTTGTGTCACCCACCTTGTTCTCTAAAGGTAAGCACTATGTAGTGAGTGCACACTCATGGGCCCAAGCTTCTAATGCAGGACTGGTTTTGGAATGCTCCATGGAGGGTTTGAGACCATCAGACTTTCTCACGGAAGGGGGCCTAGACAGCCACTTGTGGGCAGGACGTCACATATATCTGTCAAGAGATGGTTTTCATTGTTTAGAAGTGAAGCACAACCTAGAGATGTATGGACATTTTTTGTCTTGTTTTTTTAAAAATCGACATAGTATTTAATAAAACTTACCCTGCAGTTCATTGTGCATCTTAAATAACTTTAGTAACTTCTGTGGTTGGTCCCTTTTCAAGAACTCTCTTGGATATCTTGAAATTTGCATTTAAAAACTGAAACAGTGACAGCATTTAAGCAATCTGATGACTTAATAACTTAAATTGATATAGCTAGCTTTGAAGAACTGCTTTTCATGATCTTTTGATGCTTTTACCTTTAATTCATAGTAAGTCCCTCAAATGATTATTAGTCTGTATTAAGCTTCAGAAAGAATAGAAGCAAAGACCTTCTTAATCTTTATTAGGAACATGATTATAAAATTCCTTATGTCAGATCCTAATTGAAAAAAAAAAACACTTAAAATCAGCAGCTTTTTTTCTGATCTTACAACTTTTTCCTGTCTTCAGGAAATGAGGACTGTATACATTGATTCCAGCAGAGGAACTAATGAAGAATAAATTACTGGCTCAGCTTTACTTTTAAACTCTAACTTCAGAAAACCTTATTGTTTTTTTTGTACAATTTAGTGACACCTCTCAAAATGACCAATCCTAACTTATCAATTGGTTATTTATTGACTATGCAGAACAGGAGCATGTTGGTTTTGAAAATGTCATCAATATTAAAAGTAGGTTAGTACTAGATAAGAATAACTTTGGCTGTTGCCCAGAGACTAAATGTCTAACAAGATGTTTTAGGTTATATTCACAAGGATACTATGGTATTAACAATGAGGACTTAAAGTGCTGATGAAGAAATTAAATCTGCCCAAGTATTCTTTAAAACTTTAGTGTTACAGGATGTGAAATTCTTATGGACAATTAAATTTAAGAGAAATCTGCTGATTTTTGTCTGGCAGCCCTATCTTTGTTAATGATAAATTTCATCATCTTTTTAAAACAATTGTTCTTCCAGTATTTGTATAATAAAAGATATGAAGGAGGGAAAAAAACCCCTCTGTGTTTGCTGTTAGAATGAGAAAAACTACAAGTTTTTTGAAAAAACCTTTAGAATCATTTTTTTTTATGTTAATAGGGAATTAGAACTAGTCTTGCCTATTGTAACTGCAGGCAACTTTAAAAGATTCAAATCTTCAAAATAAAGATCATGTAAGTTATATTAGTGAAGAAATAGAGATTGCTGGATATTCAGAAAAATTTATATATTTTTGCATTTTTGTTTGCGAGAGCATGTTAAATATTTTTAACCTTTATAATAGAATGAAACAGAATAGATGAATGCCTTCACTCTTCGGACCATCTGAGAAAAAAAATTCTGAATCAAAGCTAAACATACCGAAAATGTAAGGGGAGATAGGAATAACTAAACAGATTATTATTTCTTACCTAAAACTTTATTATAAATGAAATTTTTAATCTAAAAATCCTGCCCCTTTTAAAAATGATCTTTGTCTTAGGATAGTATTGGCAACACATTTTGTAAAAAGTAAAATTTATTTCACCATTCTATAAGTAGTATTGTAATTTCAAATCTGTTATGCAGCATAGGTATATAAAATGGGGACCACTGAGATCTAAAATATCAAGAGTATCTTTTCCCAACAATTCTTACCTATAACTTATATCACCTCAATTTATAGAAGACAACAAAATAAAGTATGATTTTGATAATACATAGGAGTGAAAACCCAACAAAATGGTACTGAAGGATTCTTCCACTGGAACTAGTATCTGGGAGATTTTATTTTTATATATACCTAGACATACTTCATCATACATGCATATACATAACTAGTGCTTATTTGTTTTTATAGAATTATAGCCAGTCCATGGAAACAGTCCCTACTGGAAATTTAGTTTTGTTGGTGCACTCGTGTTCCCTTCCCACTCTAATAGCTAAAGGGAGGTGAGAGAGGCAGCCCTATGTTTACCAATATTGATTATTTTAGGGAAGGAACCACAAAGATATTCTAGCAAAACTCTCTCCTTGAAACCATGTAGACAAGCACTGTCCAGTAAAAATATAACACAAGCCACACAAGCTATATGATGTTATTTTAAGGTTCTTTTGTAGCCACATTAAAAAGGTAAAAAGAGACAAGCAAAATTAATTTTAATTACATTTTTTAACCTAATATATCTAAAATATTATTTCCACATATAATCACTATAAAAATTTATGAAATGCTTGCTTCTTTTCATACTAAACATTCAAAATCTGGTATATAGTTTCCACTTCGCATTTAGCATTATACTAACTAGCCATATGCTCATAGCCACATGCAGCTAGTAGCTACCATATTACGGTGCAGATCTAGACCAAGAGTGGAGCTCCCATTTTAGCATCATCCATGTTGAAGTCCATTGGGTGACCCTGTGAATTCCCTTGTTTTAGTGTGTCCAGATTTAGCTGAAGACAAAAAACAACAACAAAAATACCAGGATGCCTAATTTAATTTGAATTTCAATTAAATAACAAATAATTGTTCAGTGTAATTATGTCTCATGCTACATTAATTAATTTAGTATAGTTTAGTATAATTATGTCCCATGCTGTATCAGGGAAATAAAAAATTGTTTATCTGAAATGCAAATTTAGCGGAATGTTATGTGTTTTATCTGGCAATCCTACCCTGGTTTAACTAAGTGGGAGACATCATTAGTCTGCCTAGAAACTTGTAGAACTAGAAGATAAAAAATCTCTTTCTCTGAGGAGGATTTTGATAACCGTCTGAAAATCAGTATGCAAACCAGAAACTCTGTGGAACATTTCTTCCTAAATCTCTAAGATGTTTAAGACAGAAGAGGACCTTACATAACAGAGACTGAGTTCTCATATACTTCAACATTTTAAATCTAAATTATTACTTTAAGCTGTAAGACTTATGAAATTTTATAAATTGAATGATTATGTACTTGAGTGTATAAATTATAAATTGTCAAATAGCACATTACTCGTATCACATGTTATCAAAAAAATTCATCCTTGGTGATAATCTAAGCAATTTTCAGGGTCCTAGCTATTTTGAGTTATTTTCCTACCATTGGTTACCAGTACCACTGTCACATAACTTTCAAGCTGGCAAGTATTAACACAAAATATTACATTGCTGAATGTCAGGACACTGCCTACTTCACAAGTATTTAAGTACTTGTAATTCTCTGCTCTGGTGTCGACTGTTGGATCGCAACCTAGTCAGCAAGCTGCCAGTTCTTACACTAGTGTCTTTAATTCCTGCTAAGGACTCTTTCACAGAGAAACAGCTTTCTATTCTTATTTTTAAACATTTTTAATGTTCAAATATTAGTACCATTTTTTAATCATATAACAGCTCCTTTAGTAGTGATTCTATCCCGCTTAAGATCTAGAGGAGAGACAATTTATAATTCATTTTCTCAAAGGACAGTAATTACACCAGCTTCATACTCCCTTTCAGGGAAAAGACTTGCATTCACCAGGTGAATGACCGTAGGTGACAGGTCTGCTTCTTTACCATATATATAGGCAGGTAGATCCAGCTGCCAGTGTGGTTTGGCAGTTTAGCAGTTCAGTTTAAACCATGACGCATTCCAAATCCATTCATGCTTAGGAGAATGTACCCAAGAATGTGGATATGTTTATAATTACTGCATTTCCTTCAGAGAACAAGAATTACAGGTAAGTTTTTATATTGTGGGAAGTGGTCCAACAATTAGTTTTAAATAAGAAATTTGAGGATCTGAACGTATTCCCCTTTCCCTAAAAACAGTCACATGAAAGTTCTCAAATATAACCTACATTGAATAGTGTTTTTCTTCCTTACTCTAAGAAGGAATTGAACCAGATGGTGGTGGTGGTGGGATTGGGAGGAGACAACTTAACCGTCATTTGTAAACTGTGAATATAGCATATTTCATGTCTATAAATATCCTAGGTTTATGTAAGAATATTGCTTGACCTCTAATGCCTAAGGTATGAGTTATTTTGTCAAATTAACACCTACATCTACATATAGATAAGGTGTCAGTCTTTCCAAGCTAATATCTTTAACCACAATGAGTAAATTAACAGATTATTTAGGTTTTCACTTTTATTCTCAAGACTGACTTCCTTTTGATTAAAGGCTTTAAACTTACTTCTGAAACCTTCCTTTTTGCCCAGTGATACTTAGATGTGCTTTAGAGTGTCTGTGAATCCCCTGAAATTATAATCAAATTCTGTATGTATATATTTTTTGCTGCTAGGAGTGTCCATAATTTTCATCATATCCTTGAAGGATTTTGTAACAAAAGAGTTGGTTAACCACCACTGATTTAGCCTAATGTCATTACTGACAAACTTTTCTTCATTCATTTGAAATTTAGTACTTATAAAAACTAATATTTCTTTTTTTAAAAGATTTTATTTATTTATATTTAGAGAGAGGGGAGGGGAGGGAGAAAAAGAGGGAGAGAAACATCAATGTGCGAGAGACACATCCATTGGTTGCCTCTTATGTGCCCCTAGCCGGTGACCTGGCCCGCAACCCAGGCATGTGCCCTGACTGGGAATCAAACCAGTGACCTTTCAGTTCATTCCACTGAACCACACCAGCCAGGGCTAAAATTTATATCTAAAAAGCATTGTACCTACTTTTAGAAGGAAAAGATTTTAACTTGAATTAATTAAACTTGAGTATACCAGCCTAAGTGGGAGCAGTTAATTTGCTAATAATTTCTTCTGTTCCACCCTTTGCCAGATATTACATAAAATAATGTCTCCTCAATAAAGTATGAAGCTATGGCCCTGGCTGGTGTAGCTCAGTGGATTGAGCATCAGCCTGCAAACCGAAGGGTCACCAGTTGGATTCCCCAGTCAGGGCACATGCCTGGGTTTCAGGCCAGGTTCCCAGTGGGGGGCACATGAGAGGCAACCACACATTGATGTTTCTCTCCCTCTGTTTCTCTCTCCCTTCCCCTCTGTCTAAAAATAAAATAAAATCTTTAAATAAAACAAGAAACTATGATAAGCTCTTGAAGATGGATTTAAAAAATGATCTATTATAATTTATACTTTCTTTTTCTCTTTTTAAATCCTGCCAGCAAAAAGCGTAACTAAATCCCAAGAAAATAGGCAAATAATGTTATTTTTGTTATTTTCAGAGTTGGAAAAGCAGTTAATTGCCTATTAAACATTGCACTGAACATTGTTGGTATGCCTTCTTGTTCTGAGCCCTAGTTAAAGAAATTCTGTAGTAGATTGTATATGTTTAAGTAGTTTTTAAGTGGAAAGTATTTTAAGATCATTCATTTTTATTATAAGATTATTTTAATATTATAGTAATACTTTAGAACTGGTAAGTAAGCAAATTCTTTATAAGGAAACTAATAATTTCTTTCTCAAAATAAATATTATTTTTTCCCTTTTCTTTTCTTGATACTAACCAGTAAAGTCTTCCTAAGTTAATATTTAATGAATATATACCATGAATGTTAGAATAAAAGTAAATTTGAGGAATGGTACACAAAAAGCAATTATTTCCAAAAAGGAATAGAAAAAGTGAGACATCTTAGGATACTACCTATATTTTTTATTTTAATTTAATTTATTGTTAAAGATTCTAAAATGTATAGCTCATTATAGAAAATAGCATGGATTCTCCAAGGAGACTATAATTTTGGTTCTTTTCTCCCCTTCTGGCATTATCATTCAAGGCAATTATCACTCACGTGCTTCTGCCTTTTAAGTAAGCAAATTTTGTTTTCTATCTGAAGAACAGTTTGTGGTTGCCACTCAGTAGGCCCTTGTGTTACTTTCCATGGGTAATTCTAACAAAAACTTTTAATTTTACTATTAATTCATCAAGTTATTTCATTTTTTAAATAGGAAAGTTTAAATTCTTGGGAACATTTAAAAATATTTATAAGTAGCTTTTTTTTTTTTACTTAGACACATGTTAAATGTTCTCCGTGCAAACTGTAATAATTGACTTATTAGCAAAATCACTGGAAGAGCCTTGGTTTTCATGGCAGAGTAAAAATAATCACACATCTGAATGTAGAGACAAATTATGATTGATTTTATTTCAGAATTGTTTAGAATAGAAATTTTCAAATAAAGTTTCACATATGAAATATTAAAATTGACTTCTTTCTGTGTGCCTACGTGCATGGATGGCTTCTATCTTTCTGTGTATAAACAAGTTAGCATTTAATTCTTTCATTTATGTAATTATTTTGGCAATTTAATTGCTTATACTGCAGCATGATGACTTTGAAACTTTGCTACAACTACCTGCCATGTTCTAGTATGGGAAATAAATAAATTTATTCAATCAGTCATCAAATACAGAGAAATGTTCAAATAGAGCAATAAATAAACACATTCCATGTCCTCCTAAAATGTATAGTATTCGAAAGATGTGTGGTGGAGCAGTGCAAAGTGAAGATACAGGGCATTGCTAACCTAATCTGGGGGTCAGAGACTTTCTTGCAACACTGACATTTTAACTGAACCCAAGGCATTATTAGGAGTTAGTCAAACAAAATGAGAAGGCAGAATAAGCATATATAAAAGCCCTGAAAGACATATTCAAGATAAAAGACTTAGGGAAAAAGGGAAATATGAGACTGTGTGGTAAAATATCTTTTAAGTCATTATTAGATATTTGACCTTTGGCCTTTACTTGAGAGCAGTGAAAGACATTGAACGTCATGTTTACATTTTTTCTAAAACTTTTGCCGTGTGGCTCAGTGGATTGAGTGCCAGCCTGCAAACCAAAGGGTCGCTCTTTCGATTCCCAGTTAGGGTACATGCCTGGGTTGTGGGCCAGGTCTCCAGCGGGGGATGAGGGAGAGGCAATCACACAGTGATATTTTTCTCCCTCCCTTTCTCCCACCCTTCCCCTCTCTCTAAAAATAAATAAAGTCTTAAAAAAGACATTAAAACTTTTTTTACTTTAAAAAAAAATTTGTTATTGTTGTTTAAGTACAGTTTTGTCAATTTTCCCCCCACCACTCTCCTCCCCCCGCCCTTGACCCCACCCTCCCCTTGACTTTGTCCATGAGTCCCCCATATATGTTCCTTGACCACCCTTCCCGTTTCCCCCCCATCTTCCCCACCCCCACACTGTCAATTTGTTCTTCACTTTAGACATTAAAACTTTTTATTAAAGCCTAATATGTGTACATCTAAAAAAGGCAGCAAACTGAATACACCTTTGTGATCGTCACTCAGAGGAAAAAACAGAACATTATCAGCTTTTCAGAAGTTCCCTCTCGTCTTTCCTTCCTGTCAGTCTTGCCTCCCGCCCACTAAGGAGACTTCTCATTTGACTTATTACTGCACAGATGGTATTGCCAGCATTCTTTATGTAAATGGGAGCATTCAATAATGCTCATTTGAGCAAAAGAAGCCAGATACAACATGATTATGAGATTCATCCGTGTTATTGAGTGTGGTTGCTGATTATTCTCATGGCTGTGTAATGTTCCATCATATGATGAATGTACCACAAGATTTGCATTTTTCTGAGATTGCCACATTTGATATGAAATCAGGCCTCAAGTAAGTCTGGAAGAAGGATAACAGGGTTTGAGCGAGTGAGATAACAATGAGGATGAAGAGAAGTAGGCCTATTGGAAAGATATTTATGAGTCAGAATATGTAGGACATAGGATTAATTAGCTGAGTAATGCAGAAATAGCAAGCATAACTCACAGATTTCTGACTGGGAAGAAGCTGATGGGGTGCTCTTTAAGTCCAAACACTGGAGAGGAATGGCTTATTGTTTGAATTTTAGTACTAGAAGGGGATAATTAATTCAATATCTGATATATCAGTATTTGAGTACCTGTGAAATCTTGCACAGGTCTATTTTATAACTAAATAATTGCTTATTAATTGAATGAATGCATGACTTTACATTCACTAATAACAGTGTGCTAACAAACAGCTCTTCTACGTATGGAAAGTTGTAAATCTTGTCTGTCTTCTCACTGTCTATTCTTCACCTTTAAATCTCACCAGATATACTTTTTCTAAATGTTTCAAGGAGTGGTTTGGTCACATCTTATGCTTTTTTCTTTTTATATATATATTTACATTGTGGGGAAAAAGTAGGTTTTCAGTTCATATGGAAAAATAATACAGTAATTAATAAAATAATACAAGATTAAAGTCTGTTTCACGTACTCACAACTGTAAATCTACTTTTGCCCACCCTCTGTGGTGTACTTCCCCTGAAGTAATACTAACTTCACATCCAAGCAGAGTTGCTTTCCTATGTACATGATATGCCTTCATACTTTAAAATGTATTTCTATCATTATAGTCTTTCCTTTAATTAGTACAGTATCCACACATTAAATTTACTTTATTTATTTGAATAATTAACCTAGTTACATGGCAAAACCTAAAGTGACTGAAATAAATGTTTATTACATTTTGGGAGGGAAGAGGAAAGAAAGATAAGTTAAAACCTACATCCTGAGCACAAGCCTAGGCAGGATACCACGGCGATACCCTTGGTGTCAGAGAGCAGGATGAAAGCATCTCCCTTTAAAGGTGCTAAACATGTGGGATTGGAACTGTGAACAAGGAACTTCACCTGCTTTACAATGCTGCCTGGGACTGATGGTACCCTTGGGAAATATTATGGGAAGAGAAATAACAGATATAGCATTGAATAAAACAGATGCCTAGGACATAGTGAAATACTGAGTAGACTCAGCAGTTTACACCAATCAGTTATGATTCAGCACTATATTTAGACCACAGAACTTGAACTAAAGTCAAGACAGTTTATCATGTTCATTAAAAAAAAAACTTAGCAATTATAATCATGATTTTCAGTTAATAGAGTTTTACTCACCTTTGGCTCTGTCACCAGATAGTAGTTTTTAAATTAAATGTTTCATTTTATTTCATGGAATTTTCCCCCAAATTTTTGCCTATAGTGGACATTGATATAGTGAAATCAGACCAGTACTTTCAGAAGCCATTTCAGGTAATTCATTTATTTAACATATACTTGTGAAATATAGTGCTATAGCCTAAGGTGATGATGCAGAGAAGGAGTTCTGCCTTTATTACTAATGCTATAATTGGGAGTCTCAGAACATAAAAAAACATTTGTGACAATACAAATTATTATGGGGGTAACTGATTGAATAGTGTTGAAAGAGCAAGGAATCTAGGGAAAAGAAATTATGGACTTTGATATCAAAGAAGAAATGATGGAGGTGGTGGAATTTAATTTGGGTCTTGATGGATACGTAACAGTTGAATAGGTATGGCAAGAGCACTGGAGGCAAGGGTAACATCATGAGAACAAGTGCAAAAAAAAATATGGCATACACTGTGCACAGTGGAAAGTGGGCCAGACTGCAGCAGAAAGCACAAACAGGTGTGGGGAGAGAAGTTTCATTAAGGTCTGACCATGTATAAGCTTTGAATTACTCAAAATTCACCAGGCATGAGTATGGATTATTATCTTGATTTTTAGATTATCTATAAGCATAGTTTTACTTTATTTGTCATAATGTGATTATTTAGATTTTTATCTTTATAGAAACTCTGTGTGAAATTACCTACAGGAGTGAAATGATTGTGCTTTTTAATTTCAGAGAAACTTCACATAGGATCTGTGGATTAGTTTCAGGGAGCCTGAGTCTCCCTGAAATTAAGGCTTAACTTTGGGTATATATTTTTTCTGGAGAAAGAGTACATTGCCTTTGTCAGAGCCTTAATGGGTCTGACAATCCAAAAGAACTTAATGAAACAGCTCTTGCTCTCCTGACTTAAAATATTTTTGATCTAACTCCTTTGTATATGTTTTTAATATAGGGGATAAAAATAAGTAAATAAAAACTTACTAAATATTATAATACTTTTCCTTTCTCTCACTGGTACAGTATTTAAGAGATAATCCTAAACAGTGTATCAATTGGATTTATTATGTAAACCAGAGACAGTGGCTTTTTTATGAATTCCATGGCTTTCAGTAAAAGCACTAAATTGCTTTTTAAGATTCAGGCATATTGCTGGGTATGCTATTTCAAGTAGAAATTTCTTCCTATTTTTGGACAAACATATTATATACCTCTTTGCTACAGAACATAAAACATTTTAAATAAATGTTCAACTTCAGTCCTGAAATATGACTCACCTAACTCATGTTTAATCTTTTATACAACTATTTAAAGCAGTAGTTGACAAATTATAGACCATGAGGCAACTCTAGTTCTAGGCCTGTTTTTATTGTTTTTACATTTAAAACTGAAAATTGTAAAGAAGAAGGATATGCAACAGAGACTGTGTGGCCCTCAAAGCCTAAATTATTTACTCTTCTGGCCCTTGGGATTTTTTTTGCCAATGCTTAGTTTAAAATAGTTCAGTTTTTAAACTGTCCCAAATACATGTTTTTCTACCAGACACTAATAGTGCTTGTGGATTGATATTTTTTAATTTGGGCATATATTTGTATAATTCTAGCAAAGTTGGTTAGGTCAGGTAATCTGTTTTCCATACTGACTATTCAGCTAATAGTTTAGATTCTAGAGTTGGAAGTGTATAAGCAAATTATGAACTTAGTGATCCATTTTAAGTAACTATGTGAATATAAATGTAGATTTTGTTCTTCATGAATAAATAATGTATCAATCACAATACAGATCCATCGATAAATATTAAAATATAATCTTTATATTTAATATAAAAACATAATCTTTACTTTTGAAGATACTGCTTACCTAAAGTAAGTATATTATATAAAGGCAAAAGAAAATATATTTTTAATTAATAAAGTGCTGGCCAGGGAAGATGCTAAAAAAGTATATTATTCATTCATTTGTTCAACATTTATACTTACTCTTGGAACTGTTAAATATATTTTATACTTTTTATATTATTATGGAAGCTTATGAAACAGATTCTTTCAGATAAATATTGGAATGCATTTATTAGTGTAGAGTTGTCATAATTAGTGAGTCTCAAAAAATTTGGGCAATTCTGACTTTTTTCCCCTGTATCTTTAATTTTTCCTTCACTACTAGATTGTTTCCATCAATATACAAATAATACTGTTTTTTTTCCTCCCATCTTAAAAAAATTCCTGTTCCCAATTCTCCCTTCAGTTAGTGCCCAACATCTTTCCATTTACAACTAATCTCCCTGAAAGAGTTGTCTGTACTTTCTGAATTCAGTTTCTGTAAGCCCTGCCACTGCATCAAAATTGCCCTCGTTACCGACCCTCAGACTGGTCATTTCTCAGTCCTCATCTTACTTGACCTGGCAGCAGCATTGAATACTTTCTTTATTTGGCTGTCAGATACTACCCTCTCCTAGTTTTTCCTCCTACCTCCCTGGCTGCTACTTTCAGTCTCCTTTGTTGATTCCTTCTCACTTCTCCAACAAATTGGAAACACTCCAATATTTGGAATTTGGATCTCTGTGGGTTCACATTTACTCCCTTGGTCACTTCATCCAGTGCCATAGCTTTAGATGACCATCCATTTGCTGATGAACAGAAGTCATTTAGTGTTCTCAGAATGTAATGTACTAACTATACTCCTTATCTTCTCCCCCACCAAAACTACTTCTCACCTTACCCCATCCCAATAAAGATCAGTTGTATTCTTTTGTGCCGCCTTGGTGTCACCCTTGATGTCTAGAGTTCTTTTACTCCACATCTGATAATTCCCAACATCTCTGTCACCTTGTTCTCTTACCTATACACTTAAAATATATCCAAAATTCTGTCACTGATCACCGTATCCACTGCTACATCTGTGATTAAGTCACCTTCGTGTCTTGCTTGTATTATTGCAAAAACCTCCTAAAACTGGTCTTTCTGTTTCTGCCCTTGATTTAATTTACTTCAGTCCATTCTTAATACAACAGGTAGAGTGACTGTATTAAAAATAAGTTAAATCATTTCTTGGATGAAAATCCCCATTGACTTATCATCTCAGTCAAAACATAAACCAAAGTCCTAGAAATGGCTCTATCCTCTGAGCCTGTTATTCCTAGACCTTGACTACTTTTCTCCCGTCACTCATTCTGCTCAAGTCATACTGGCTTCTTTGCTGTTCTGGGAACATGTCAGGCAAGTTCTTACTTGAGAGGTTTTCCACTGGCTCTTTTTCTGCCTCCAACACTCCCTATTATCTGCATAGCTCATTCTCTCATCAGTTTGGGATTTTTACTTAGATGTCATCTTGGGCTTTCTTTAGCCATTCAGTCTAAAGTTAAAAATTTCTGCCACACCAACCCCATTCTCCTTCCTCTTTTATGTTTCTATTCTTGTAAGCCTTATTACCATCCACCATCCTGTTTATTTTATGTACTTTTCCTATTTATTTTCTGGAATGTAAAGGCAGAGAATTGTGTTTTGCTCACTACTATATCCTCTGCACATAGAAAGAAATACAGTACCTGGTTCTTGTTATATACTCAGTTAATATTTGCTGAATGAATCAATGCAGTTTTTTTAAAAAATAGTCAACAAAAAAAATGGAAATAGTTCAGGGATTTTGAGAGTCCTTGGATTATTGAATAAGTGCTCAAATATTTCAGTAAACAACATGCCTGGAACTAAAGGTATTGGAAATACTTTTTTGCCAATAAAATATTACACCCTTTATTTAAAATAAAATATGTTGGCAAGTCTTGTGAGACAAAAGCAGACTGCATTCCCCTTTCAAGGGCTTCATTTATTTACATCAAGTTTATACCGTTAGTAGTTCATAGTCAGACAACAGGATGAGAGAATTAAATTAGAAAACAAAATACCTGAAAATATATTGCAATAACAAGAACAAACACCTGACAGCACCTGTCAGTGTTGCCCATGACTGATGTGTTTTCAGTTAAATCCTGTGTTGCCTCATTGTGTCCCCTTAGCAGCAGACACAGTGGCCAGGCCCTACAGACCTCTGTGCACCCCCCCCAACACTTACACATCTGCAGAGTGTGACCTTTGGTATAAATGTTAAACAAGTTTTAAAGGATCTGAAACCTTTATTTTAGGACAAAATTTTGTTAACCCACAAAGCATTTAAACTTATTTTTGCCAAGTGAATGTAAAACCGGGGTTCCTCAACTAATAGTCATTGTAGAATCAGATTGCAGAGAAGGAGAAGTGTGGAATCTACCCAGGAGACAGAGCTTTGAGCATGGACTAACAGCTCCGGCAGCCTGTTCACAGCAAACACACCAGCCAGAGCACAGCTTCTGTTCAGCACAGAGAACAATCTCATCAACTCCTTTTTCACTTACCCCCTTCTGTCTTAGCATGATAACAATGTATGTCTGTAATGTGGACATAACATGTCCCCTGTGTACAGAGCCAAGATGTCAGAATTTTCTAACATATGTCCTAAGTAACTGTGAGTAATATATACTGATATAGCATGTAGAACTTGCTTCTTTGAAGAAATTCTTGGTTTTGATCATTTACTTTTTAAATTTTATACATGTGTGATGCTGAAAAATATTATTTGAAATTAAAATGATTATGGAATATGCTAGAATGTGGATTTTAAAAATTAAAAGTGTTAGTCATTAGTGCAATAGTAAGAATTTTCTTTTTTTTGTTGTTAAAACTTTTTATTTTGAAATAACTTAGATTTACAGGAGAGTTTCAAAGCTAATACAGACACTATACCATTCAAGATCTTTGTTTTATATTTTATAAGTATACAAGCTTCAAAGAAGCATAACACAAATACACATACGCTCTACCAATAGAGCTTTTGTTAGGTTATTGCTTTTGAAAATAATTTTTTAAAACCATCACATAATTATTATTTTCAGACTTCTATGTTTTCTGTCTTTGACTACATGTGTAACTATCCTAAATAATTGTAGCCACAATATGCATTTTATATTGTTTTCTAATTATGGTACTCATTTTTTCATGTTTTATTATTGTCTTTAATTTATGTAATAATAGACCATATTGCTGATGTTCATTATTAATAAACCATGCTCCTCTTGTTTGAGGTTGCCATCCAGTGTGGTGGAAGTAAGAATAGAAAAGAATGTATAAATGTGAGCTGTTGTATTTGCCTCTAATTAAATGTAGGATAAAGATTTAAATAAATATTTTTCCAAGATTGCGTCAGACTGTCATCCTGAGTGGCTAAGGAATAATGATCCAAGGAAAAGACTAGAGAGGATGAAGAAGAAGAACTGTGTGAGTGGAAGGAGAGGGTGTTCTTGAAATGATGAGTTTATAGAACTGGACTGTCAGAACAATTTGATTAATCACATGGGGACCCTGGACAGCCATTTATTTCTCTGATGTCAGTCTTCTCATCTGCAAATTAAGTATTGGACTACTGGATGATTGCCTAAGTCTTTTCTAACTTTGGAACAACACTGTCTTTTCTTTTATTTGAATTTCATTACTCTTTGATTGTTTTCTAGTGACCTTTTCTAGTAGACTTCAGTTTATAAAAAGAAATGAAAAGAGGATACAATACTCAATCCTGAATCTGTTGGAAATTAAACTTTTCTTAATACTGGAACAATTGACTTGACACAGGAGTTGCAGAACTGTTGTTTCATTATATCTTTCTCTGCCAGAAGCAACTCCTCATAGCTCAAAATTAAAGCAAGGAAGATTGGATTTAAGCCCAAATTTGGAAAAAGCATTCTGGAATTCTCTTTATTACATACTTTGGGGGTTCTTATTTTTACTAGCTACCAGAAATCCCAAGAAAATTATTCAGAAAAAAATAATTCAAGCTCTGACTGCTGTGGCTTACTTGATGTCATCCCGCAAAGTGAAGGTTGCCAGTTCAATTTCAAGTGAGGGCACATGCCTGAGTTGTGGGTTTGGTCCCCAGTAAAGGCACATACTAGAAGCAACCAATTGATGATATTTTTCTTTCACATTGATGTTTCTCTCCTTCTCTTTTCTCCCTCCTTTCCTGTCACTAAAAATAAATAAACAAAATCTTAAAAACAATACAAATAAAATGCCATATAAGTATGTATATATGATAAATGTAATAAATATAATCTAGGGGGCAATATCATATAGAAGAGCAGGCTTTGTAATTAGTCTGCTTGGGTTCAAATATCAGTTTTACTGCTCTACTACCTGCGTAACCTTAGGCAGATTGAAATGAAAAGCCTGATTTTAGAGGATGATTTAATTTCTTTCTATGTAAAATTGGAGTATTCTGAGTTTGCAGAGTTGTCGGAATTAGAACGTTTGTAAAGTACTAAGTGCATAGCCTGATATTCAGTAAACTATAGCATTTATCAGTTATCAGTAACAGTTATCATTATAGTATGTGCTTAATTAATACTTTTTCAAAATTGTACCTGTATTAAATACTTGTTCTAATTCTTGTCCTCTAAGTAGGATCGTGTGTGTGTGTGTGTGTAAGAGAGAGAGAGAGAGGGAGAGGGAGACGGATTTCTAATACTCAACATTTTGGCAGCTTAAGACTTGGGAAAACTAAAGATTTATTTAAAATTCTTATCCTGGAGTTTCAGGTATTCCAGTCTCAGATGGAATAATGTTTACTTTTAAAGAAAGTTTTTATTTATATAAATGACTGTCATGTGCTCCTCTTGTAAAGACACTTGTTAGATTCCTACCATAGTCCAATAAAATCACTGGAAGTACACTTTTTAGGGAGTTTAGGTAATATAATGTAAAAATGTTTTGTGGTAAGAGCCAGGAAAGCTAATTTTCTTCTTAAAGCACATTGGTTATGTTTTATAATATTATAACAGTATATTGACACACTATATACAAATTTATTATTTTGCCAGAGCAAGAAGAATACTTAACTGGGTACTTAACTGGAGGAAGGTTCCTGTGGTTCTCAGTGGCCTTGTTTGGAAATATTAATTTGTTCAGGGTTATAAAGAAAGATGTGCTTCATGGACTTGATTTATACTTTTTAAAGGTTAGGGCCTAGGAAGCTCTTCATTCACATACCTGTGAGGGAAGGAAGAGTAGTAAGTAAAGGAACAGTGATCATGTAGGCATATATAATGAGTTACAAAACTGAGAAGAAAATATGGATGAATATGCTTTTGTGGTTTATTAAGAAAGACATTAATTGAGAAGGCAAAATAGGAGAAGATGAAAAATCAGAAGGAAATAGAAAAGATCCTAATAGTTTTATATTTTATGATAGGAGCAGAAAGGTATGTTTATGTTCAAGAGAAAGGACACGTTGAATAATCAAAAAACATAAAGATGCAAATATTAATGACAGATGGTATGGATATGCTATCAGAGGGCCTATTTTATACTGAAATTGATTCAGACCGTGGTAAGATAGCTGTATTTTCAGATGAATCTCTTTCATTTCAGTGTCCTTATGTAATAGTATATTGCTTTCTCTCTTTTATACTGCATCACTTTTATATTGCATTTTGTTCCATGGCATTCATTGGTTGATTCTTGTATTTAGTCTGACGGGGATCAAACTTGAAACCTTGGCGTATAGAGACAGTGCTCTAATCAACTGACCCAGGGCTGATAAAATACATTTCTTTAAGACTACTTCCTGTGTAATTTTTAAAAACTCATTGGCTTGATTTTAGATCTGCTTGGCGTCAGTCCAAAATGTATTAATCCTTAGGGAAGTGTCTCCTGGGTTTTAAAGTATTCCAAAAGGGCTATCAGGAAGCATCAGACTGAAGGGTTAAGCAGGGAGTACTGCCATCATCCTAATGAAGGTGCTGAAACTCTTCTATATCGTGGAAGTGTAACTAAGAGAGAGAACCTTAACTTAAAGCTAACTGACTTAACATACAGTTTCTCCCATTGCAAGGGGACATTTTAAGAGTAATGTAGTTAATAATTTTTTTAAGTCATAGAGTCCAAATTATGAAAAAGAATTATTTATCCAGAATTACAAGATTATATATTAAGATTATATAGAAAGTAGACTACATTAGAAACATTAGTCCTGTACCTATTTTGCATGATATTGTATAAGGTAATAACCGCAAAAATATGTCAGCTCATCAGAAGCTTAAAACATACAATATCAACATACACATATAAAAGATATGCAAGCAACTGAACAAGTGGCATAAATAAAAAGTAAATATTGGTAAAGTGGTAAGTGAATTTGGGGTTTCATAGGTAACAAAATCGTTTCTGTGAGATTGATTTAGCAAAAAAAATAAAATAAAAAAAAGACATATTTTCCTTTAGCCTAGAAAAACTTTACACAGGAGGTGGAATTTTAGATGTTGTGTAGATAATGGAAGAAATTGTCAAACTACAGTGAAAAAGGAAGGGAATGTGTGATTACAGATAGAAGTAGGGAAGCACTGGGTTTAGGAATCAGAGGCCATAAATTTGTGTGGTATAGAAACAGAAAGCAAAATCTACTGGGCGCAAAAGGACTGAATATATTTGTCAAAAGAAAAGAAAGGAACAAAAAATATAAAAGATGAGGAGAAAGCTGATAGAGTCAGGTTGGTGAGCTCAATGGTAGTATTGTTCACTGATAGAAATTTTATCTGGTTTTCCTTCAGGGCAAAAAGTTCGAAAGAGAAAATACTAGTCTAATTAGACTTTAATTTATAGTCTGTTAATTTTTTTTGACTGCTATTAAGAATACAGAGGTGGTTTGTATCATTATTTTTTATTCCAAATTTTATTTTCTCTTTTTAATTTAAAGTCTCTGAATACTTCTCTATCTCATGTGGACTGGGGTGGGAGGTCTGCAATGTGGGTCCTCTGGGCTGGGAGTGGAGAACAGGTATGTACAGTGCCCTGGGCCTGCAGAGTCCTGCAGTTTACGCAGGAGGAGGAGCCCATGACAACACTGAGGGTACTAGTGTTTAGGAAAGGGCAGAACCTGGACCCTGGGTTGTAGTAGCTCTTGGGAGCCTGGCTGAATGAGACAACCTCCCCCACACCCAAGATGGTTTCTGTATTTAAAACAGAGATTTGTTTAAAACAGTATTTGGTTTGTAAACTGAACTTTTTATCGTTTTATAGTAGATTGAACATTTTTATAAGTTTATAGCAGTTTAACTTGATATTCATAAATATAAAAAGGTAAAATGTCTTGGTCTCTGTACCAGTATGTATTTTTATCTGCCCCTAAAACAATTCTCTTGGTTGCTGCTATTGCATCAAAGCATGTCCATGGACACAAGCTTTCCCCTGCTATAACCTGGCAAAGCACTTCCGCTTTCAAACTTCCCTTTTCTCTTAGTATCATATCCATGGACTAGCACTGTGATCTTCAACCTTTTCATCTCATGGTACATATAAACTAATTACTAAAATTCTGTAACACACCAAAATATTTTTTGCTGATCTTATTTAAAAAAGTATAACTTTGATTCATTCACTCTGGAGAGCTATTGTTGTGTTGTCTGCTGTCATTTTTTTATTTGACAGTCTAAGGGAAAAGAGGTCAATGCCCCTGACTAGTCAGGTTTTGCATGTTTTAAAAATTCTTGCAGCACAGCAGTGTACTGTGGGCACAGCAGTTGAAAAATCTCTGGACTAGCAAATGGGGAGTCATTTTTATTGTCTCTTTCCCTTTTACCCTTTTCAAGCCTACATATGATTTTTGCATATTGCCTAATCTCTCTGTGCCTTAGTTTGTTGTTATTTTGTATGGAAATAATAAAGCTTTATTGCCACTCTGATTAAATGAGCAATGTGTGAAAGCACCCAGCAAAGTACATGACACATAATAGCTGAGTTTTAGTTCAGCAGATGTTATTTGTGTTTCCTCTTCTCAACTGGTAATAACTACTGAAAAGGTAATAACTTAGAGAAAAAATTTTTAAATGAAATGTGGTGTGTGCCAAAATTTTGGTTTGTATCTATTCATTAGATTAGGTATAAATTTATTCTCATTAGAGAGGTTATCATGTGTTTTCTCTTTACATTGTTTTGGGTTTTTTTAAGGTTAATTGAGGCATAACAAAAAAATCATCACTGTCTTAGAAAGGACCTATCAAATTATAAGTCAAAATTGCCTTAAAATAAGTTTGAAATTTAGTGAGGGGGGTTATTACATGAGACAAGTTATACTTAGTTCTAAATTCAGTTATAAAATTACTTCTCAAAATAAGGTCAGTCTCTAATTCCATATCTCGTCAATGACTCAAAGATGTTGCAAATTAGTGTTTTCACATCCCTATCTGTAATAACTTGTCAATTTTCCCATCATAATATCACTGTCATGTGTGGCTTTGTACTGGACACTCCATAATATTTTTACCAAGCATTTACCTGTTATAACAATCTCTCTTCTGTCTTTCAAGATCCCTCAATAAAGTAAAGTCGGTCCTCATTTCGTTATAAATAGCAGCATTGTCAGTTAGACTTTTCGATGCATTAAATAAGAAGCACATATCTCAGAGAATGATAAAAGCACTGTTCATACTTGATAAAGCTAAACTGTTGATGGAGAGATTGGAACTAAAACTTAACATGAGTGGATTAACTTCATTCATACAAGGTTATTGAGAAACAGGAATCAGATTTTATTCAATTCAGTTTTGTCAGTTTTACATTGTTCCTCATTCAAAATAATTTTACCTCCCTCTTTGCCTTCATCATCCCCTTTGCAATGAACTTTTCACCTGATAGGTATTTTCAGTGGTGAAATGAGGTGCCCTAAAGTCACCCTTTGGAATATAAAGCCTGTTTCCAATATAATTAATTGTTGAAGAAAGAGAATGTGACTTTTATGAAAAGGTGGTATAGTCCTATAAAAATAGATTCACCTCGTCCATTTAATTCTGGAATCTCAGATGTTAAAAAATTCTTCAGAACCACTGGTGTGATACGTGTGTATAAGAAGCACATTTTTGAGAAGCAGTGCTAGGAATTTTTAGACCATGTATATTAATCAAGGACGCCTTAACAATCCTTGCTGAAGCTGCTAATACTAGTACTAGTATGACAACTACTACTAGAATAGAAAAGTCTCTCTGGTTATGAGGGTAGAGGAGCAAAGGTATTAAGGGTGGTGGGATCACATCTTTTTAAAAGTCTTTTTGCTTACCTTTAATTTTTCTCAAGTGAAGATTAGATTCTTCTGTACTTAAATTTGTTAATTTAAAAACTAAAAACATCCCATCTTATTGGACTTGTTTAAATGATTTTTCATTTATATAATTCATTTCTGACATTCATAGAGCCCTATTTACCCAATATTTTGACATACACTGGCTAATTTAAGAGATTCTAAATATAAAAAAGTAAAAAATTCACTTGAATATAAAACCTGTATTTGGAATATTTGTTGCCTTTTTGCTTTCTTAAGGATAATCTACAAACACTAGTATTGGTTGGTTATTGTTTGTTTCCTGACACTTTATAAATGATTATTAGCAACAGTGTTAATTTCTCTTACATTGTGAAAAACAACAAAATTTATTCACAATTACCCAGCGTTTTAAGAAGTACCCAAGTTTACACTCGGAAATTTAAAAGGGCATTAGAATATGAGGTATCTAATAGCTAATTAAGGCTGGAATTATTTGTAAAATCTTATATGTAAATACTAATTAACATCTTGTTTTGGCCTTCTACTCCACCTTATCATTGCTGATACGAAAAATGTGTTTGAAATTATTTCTTCTGTTTAATTAGTTTATATCCTATGTAGAAATGTGATTATCTAAGGAATGATATTTTTTCCCAGGTGTTAAATACGGTGTACTATTCATTATCAACAAAGACTATCTTGACTAAATATTCTTGTTTTTGATGGTTATAATTTAATATTTTATATATTTGGGAAATTTAGTTTTAAGTATATTTATAAGTGGGCTCTTAATACTTGTATCTTTTTGTGATATAGACTTCTGAGTCAAAATTGACATAATTAAATATGTTGAACATTTTTATGTTTATATTTGACTACTGTAATACAAAACAAAATAGCCTTCACCACTACCTGCAAGCTATCACATATGATCAACCCAGCTCCCACTGCTAGTCTCAGTACTCACTGCCATGCATGTGCCAGTGGTTGGCCCCCACAGCTGTGCCACAGTTTTGGTTCCACCCCTACTTTCCGCTGGCCACCACCACTATACATTTCCATCCATAGCCATATCTAGACCCTGAAATCCCCTGGTTCCTACTACTGAGTATGTGCCTAAGGGATGACCCTGCAACAAAACAATCGCACAGCTAACATTGATCCCTGCTACTTACCCGAGCACACTCATTGCTGGACCAGGAGGCACTGCTGAGGATTCCACGAGCCCTCAACAGTCACTGCTAACCCCAGCAGCTGTCACTACTCAGGATGATATTGATGTTACAGATCCCAGCTGCTGGACCACCAGGCTTTCCCCCACTTGGAGTTGCCATATGCCTCTAATTTGGCATCCTGTGTACAATTAGATCTAGTGCAACAGTGTACTCTTGCACACCTTTAAAGTGGTGCCCAAGCACCCACCCTTCACACCTTCAAACAGGGAAAGATCTTTCTTTAAGAAAAGCCAGCTTATGAAATCTAGAAAATATAACTGCTTCTTCAAATGCACAAGACATCAGTGCAAGGAAATAAGGAATGCCAAAAATCAGGGAAGCATAATGCTCCCAAAGAAACTCAATAAACTTCCAATAACTTTCCCCCAAATAAATGGAGACTCAAAAATTCCCTGAAAAGGATCAAAATAATTGCCCTAAAGAAGTCCAGTGAGCTACCTGAGGACATTGGTAAACAATTTAGTGAAATCAGAAATATAATACAGCAAAAGAAGTTGAACAAAGAGAGGAAAAAATGTAAAACACCAAACAAATTCTAGAGGTGAAGAATACAATAACTCAGCTTTAAAAAACAAAACAAAACAAAAAATTCAGAGTTTCAACAATAGGCTCAATCAAGCAAAAGAAAGAATTAGTGAACTCAAAGTCAGGTCATTTGAGATTATTAGATTGGAGGGGGAAAAGAATTAAAAAGTGAAAAAAGCCTATGTGATTTATGGAACATTGTAAACGAATCCATATACTAATTATGGGAGTCTCAGAAGGAGAAGAGAGAAGGGGGCAGCTTATTTAAAGAAATAATAACTGAGAACATCTCAAATCTGGGGAGAGAAATAGATATCCAGATGCAAGAAGCCCATATGACCCCAAATAGTTTGAACATAAAGATGGCTACACCAAGAAACATTACAATTAAACTGTCAAAAGTCAAACAGAGAATTTTGAAAGCAAGAGAAGGTTATTTATCACATACATGGGAACCCCCTAAAGACTGTTAGTGGCTTTCTCAACAGAAACCATGCAGGCTAGGAGAGGATGGGATGGTATATTTAAAAGTACTGAAAGAAAATGAGAATAATGCACTCTGTAAAGGTGTCGTTAAAATGATAAAGCCACCCTGACTGATGTGGTTCAGTTGGTTGGACGTTGTTCTACAAACCAAAAGGTCTTTGGTTTGATTCCTGTTCAGGGCACATGCCTAGGCTGCAGATTTGTTCCCCAGTGAAGGCATATCCTAAAGGCCACCAATCAGTGTTTCTCCTTATATCGATGTTTCTGTCCCTCTCTTTATTCCTTCCTTCCCGTCTCTCTAAAATAAAAAAGCATGTCCTCAGGTGAAGATTAAAATATAATGATAAATAAAATGATAAAGCCTTTCCCAGACAAACAAAAACAGAGGAAGTTTGTTAGAACTAGACACGCCATAAAATAAATCATTAAGGGAGGTCATCAGATGGAACTGAAGCATGTTAAACAGCAACATTAACTCATGTGAAAGTATAAATTTCATTGATAAACATATACAAAATAATATCACACTGTCATGGTGGTATGCAAATTACTTGCAACCATCATTTAAAAAACATATTCAGAATAACTGTAACTCCAAAAATTGGATAACAGGTTCACAATGTAAAAAGAAGTAAATTTTTATTTTAAGAACACAAAGTCTGGGGGGGGGAGGTAGAAGAGAGCATTTGTATACTATTAAACTTAAGTTGTTAGAAAATTTAAATAAATAGTTTTAAGTACAAAACTTATATGAACCTCAAAGTAACCACAAAGGAAAAACTTCTAATAGATTCACAAAAGGTAAACAGAAGGGAATCAAACACAATGATACCAACAGAAGATACTAAAAGGAGACAGCAAGAGAGAAGAGAAAAACAAAAAGAAAAGCAAAATAGTTAACAGAATGGAACTAGTAAGTTCTTGCAGATTAATAATTACTTTAAATGTAAGTGAATTAAACTCTTCAGTCAAAAGGCATAGAGTGACTAATTGAATTTAAAAAGTAAAAAGATCTACTGATATGCTGACTACAACAGACACATGCTTTAGAAATAAAAACACATTGCTGAAAGTAAAGGTATAGAAAAAAGCGTTCCATAGAATTGGTATCCAAAAGAGAGCAGGGGTGAGTGACTGTACTTACAGCAGATAAAATAGACTTTAAGTCAGAAATTGTAACTAGAGAGACAAAAAAAAAATATGGCCCAAACAAAATAACAGATCAAAGCTCCAAAAATTGACCTAAGCAATGAAGAGATAGCCAGCGTTACAGATGCAGAGCTCAAGACCCTGGTAATCAGGATGCTCACAGAAATGGTTGAGTATGTTCACAAAATGGAGGAAAAAGGAGACTAGGCAAAGTGAAATAAAGCAAAATATACAGGGAACCAAGAGTGAAGGGAAGGAAACTGGGACTTAGATCAACGATTTAGAACTGAAAGAAGAAATAAACATTCAAACAGAACAGAATGAAGAAACAAGAATTTAGAAAATGAGGAGATGCATAAGAACCTCTGGTTGTTAAACACTCCAACATCTGAATCATAGGGGTGCCAGAAGGAGAAGAGGAAGAGCAAGACATTGAAAACTTATTTGAACAAATAATGAAGGAGAACTTCCCCAATCTGGCAAAGGAAATAGACTTTCAGAAAGTCCCCCAAAAGTTGGACCCAAGGAGGCACACACCAAGGCACATCATAATTACATTACCCAAGATTAAAGATACGGAGAGAGTCTTAAAAGTAGCAAGAGAAAAGGAGATAAGTTACCTACAAAGGAGTTCCCGTAAGACTATCAGCTGATTTCTCCAAAGAAACCTTCGTGGCAAGAAGGGGCTAGAAAGAAGTATTCAAAGTCATGAAAGGCAAGGGCCTACATCCAAGATTACTCTATCCAGCAAAGCTATCATTTAGAATGGAAGGGTAGACAAAGTGCTTCCCAGATACGGTAAAGTTAAAGAAGTTAATCATCACCAAGCCCTTATTATATGAAATGTTAAAGGGACTTATCTAAGAAAAGGAGATGATCAAAAATATGAACAGTAAAATGACAAACTCGCAACTATCAACAACTGAATTTAAAAAACAAAAACAAAAACAAACTAAGCAAACAACTAGACCAGGAAGAAAATCACAGGAATGGAGATCACATGGAGGGTTATCAATAGGGAGTTGGAGGGTGGAGAATGGGGGAAAAGGTACAGGGAATAAGAAGCATAAATGGTAGGTACAAAATGGACAGGGAGGGGTTAAGAATAGGAAATGGAGAAGCCAAAGAACTTATATGTATGACCCATGGACATGAACTAAGGGGGTGGGAGATGCTGGTGGGGTAGTGCAGTATGGTGGGGAATAAAAGGAAGGGAAAAATGGGACAACTGTAATAGCATAATCAATAAAATATATATGGAAAAATTGTAACAAGACAAAAAAGGTCATTGTACAATGATAAAATATCAGATCAACAGAAGGAACAGTTGTAAATATAC
Source organism: Mormoops blainvillei (assembly GCA_004026545.1). NCBI lineage: Eukaryota > Metazoa > Chordata > Mammalia > Chiroptera > Mormoopidae > Mormoops > Mormoops blainvillei. Next base: position 88,241 of record PVJD01006510.1, read on the forward strand.
GAGGGAGAAACCCCCCGCAAAAACCAGAATTTATTTATTAAAACATTGTATATTTATTCTTATATGTTTAAACTTCCGTTACCTTCAAAGTACTCTCCATTTGATGTTATACACCTGTCAAAGCGGGGTTTTTTTTCCCACTGCTCAAAAGTTTTTGAACTCATCAATTTTGACTCTTTGTGCTTCTGCTGTTTTTTGTTTCACCTCTTCCACATTGGCAAAACATTTCCTTTTGAGGGTTTTTTTTTTATCCCGGGAAGAAAACGTAGTTGCTCAGGTCGAGATCGGGTGCATAGGGAGGGTGGGGCACAGGGGTCATGTCATTTTTGGTCAAAAACTGCTTAACATTCAATGTGGTGTGGGCAGGTGCAATTGTAAATCATCCATTATAAAATGGGCAAATGTGTTGAGTCTTCCAAAAAACATTCACTGAAGCCAAATGCAACCTCTCACAACAAAACCAGCTGGTACACTGATACAGTTGGTTTTCTAGAACACTCACACAGTTGGGGAAGCCTGTATTGCAAAGAACCTGCCCTCCAGAAGTTAATTCTGTTTTGGGGGGTGTCCTCCTTTGTATATGCACCCAACATCAGAACACCTAAAATATATAACAAATATTGACAGATCTAAAGGAAAAAAATTGACAGCAATAGAATAATAGTAGGAGACTTTAATGTTCCACTTTCAATAATAGATAGAACATTCAGGCAGAAAAATCAATTAAAAAATAGCTGATTTCAGCAACACTATAGATCAAATGGACCTAACAGACATATATACAGAACTTTTCACCAAACAGCATCCTTTTCAAGCCTATATGAAACATTCTCCAGGATAGATCACATTAAGTCACAAAACATGTCTTAACAAGTTTAAGAAGATTGAAATAATACCGAGCATACGGAAAGAAAATATTCACAATCAGAAACTAAACAAAGCTCTTGAATAACTATTGAGTTAAAGGGGAATCAAAAGGAAATTTTAAAAATACCTTTAGAAAAAACAATATGAAAATAACAACTTACAGCCCTGGCTGGTGTGGTTCAGTGGAATGAACTGAAAGGTCTCTGGTTTGATTCCCAGTCTGGGCACAAGACTGGGTTTCAGACCAGTTCCCCAGTAGGGGGTGTGTGAGAGGCAACCACACAATGATGTTTCTCTCCCTCTCTTCCTCCCTCCCTTCCCCTCTGTCTAAAAATAAATAAATATTAAAAAACAACAACTCACCAACACTTACAGTATGCAGCAAAAGCAATACTAAGAGGAAAATTTATGGCAATAAATGCCTACATTTAAGAAGGAAGAAAGATCTCAGTTAAATAACCTACGTTTACGACTCAAGGACCTAGAACAATTTACACCCAAAATTAGGAGAAAGAATGAAATGTGAAGATTAGAGCATAAATTAATGAAATAGAGCCTAGAAAACCAATACCAAAGAAAATTAACAAACCTAGCAGTTGGTTTTTGAGGATAAAAAGTATTTATTTGAGGAAAGTATTGACACATCTTAAGCTAATTTATGAAAGAAGAAAAAAGACTAAAATCAGAAATGAAAGAGGAAACATTACAACAAATGATACAGAAATAAAAACAATCATATGAGTCTGTTAAGAACAGTTATACACCAACAACTTGATAACCTAGAAGAAATTACTGAATTCCTAGAGACACACAACCTACCAAGACTGAATCAAGAAGAAATAGAAAGCCTGAAAGGAACAATAACAGAAATGAAAGCAGTAATATATAACTTTCCAGCAAAGAAAAGCTAAGGACCAGATGGCTTTATGCAGGGAATTCTACCAATCATTCAAAGAAGAACCTAATACCAACTCTTAAACTCTTCTAAAAAGAAACAGTAGTAGAGGGAATCTTCCTAAATGCATATTATGAGGCCAGCATCACCTTAATTCCCAAGCCAGACAAAAATAACAAGAAAACTACAGACCTGATGAAAACAGATGCAGAAATCCTCAATAAAATACTAGCAAAGGGATTCAACTGCACAGGACCTAGTTTCAAATAACATTACAAAGTTATAATAATCAAAACATTGATACTGGCATAAAAAAAAGACATATAGACCAGTTGAACAGAAAACTTAGTATAAACCTATACATTTACAGTCAACTAACTGATTTTTGGCAGTGGTTTCCAGAACACACTATGGGGAAAGGATAGTCTCTAACAAATGGTGTTGGGAAAACTGGGTAGCTACATGCAATATAATTAAAGTGGACCTCTGTCTCACAACATCCATGAAAATCAATTCAAAATAAAAGGTAAAGCCTGAAACTGTAAAACTCCTTGAAGAAAACATATGGGAAATGCTTCTTTCCATTGCCATTGGCAATAGATTTTGAATATGACATCAAAAGCACAGGCAACAAAAGCAAAAAATAGACAAGTGGAATTATATCAACTAAAAGGTTAATTTGATTATTTTACTTTGGCAGAGCAAAGTAAAATAATCAAAATAAAAAGGCAATTTGCAGAATAAGAAAAAATTTTTTGCAAATCACATATCCTATAAATTAATATCCAAAATTTATAAAGAATTTCTACAACTAAATACCTAAAATCCAAATAACCCATTAAAAAAGGACAAAGGACCCTGGCTGGTGTGGCTCAGTTGGTTAGTGTATTGTCCCGTAAACTGAAAGGTTGTGGCTTTAATTCCGAGTCAGGGCACATGCTTAGGTTGTGGGTTCAGTCCCTGTTAGGCGCACATGTGAAAGGTAGCTAGTTGATGTTTCTCTCTCCCATCAATGTCTCTCTGTCTTTCTCTCCCCACTACCCTCTGCCCCTCCCTCCTTCCCTTCTTTCTATACCCTCTCTCTAAAATTAATGAGGATGTCCTTGGGTGAGGATTAAAAATAAAAATAAAACATAAAAAGGCAAAGGACCTATTGGCACTTCTCAAAGAAATTCAAACAAAAGATAATGCAGAGGTGTTCATCATCTTTAATCACAAGACAATAGAAGTCAAAACCAAGAGATACCACTTTATCCTGTCAGGACAATTACTAAAAAGAGAAAAGATAAGTGTTGTCAATGATGTGGAGGATATATACTGTTGGTAGGAATGTAAATTAGTACTACTATGATGGAAAATAGTGTGGACATTGCTCAAAAAATTAAAAGTAGAACTACTGAATGATCTAGCAGCCTCATTTGTGGTTATATACCCAAAGAAAATGAAATCAGGATCTCAAGAGAGATCAAATGCACTCCTATGTTTGGTGCAACATTATTCACAATAGCTAAGATATGGAAATGACCAAAATGGACTTCAACAAATGAATGGGTAAATAAAAATGTGAATGTATAGAATATGTGTGTATACATATATGTAAATTTGCATGTATGTATACACAAAAAAATATTATTCGGGCTTTAAAAAATAAGGAAATTTTGCCGCTTTGAACAGTCTGGATGGAGCTGGAGGATATTATGCTAAATGAAATATACAAGCTACATGAAGAAATACTGGGTGACCTCACTCCAATGTTGAATCTAAAATAGTTAAACTCATAGAATCAGAGTAGAATGGTGTTTGTCAGGGGCTGGAGTGGGAGGATGGGGGTGATGGTTAAAGGATACAGAGTTTCAATTGTGCAAGATAAAAAAGTTCTAGAAATTTAATATACACCATGGTGTTAATCGCTAACAGTACTCTGTTGTATACTTGAAATTCCCAAGGAGAATAGATTTTAAATCTTAGCATACACACACAGGTACAAAATGGCAACTATGTGGAGGGCATGGATATTTTAATTAGCTTGACTGTGGTTATCTACTCAAAATACGTACTTACATCAAAACATCAAGTCATATACCTTAAATATTTATAATTTTTATGTCAGGTATTCTAATAAAAGTGTTAAAAATGAGGGGGAGATAAATGGTGACAGAAGGAGCCTTGACTTTGGGTGGTGAACACACAATACAGCATACAAATGATGTACTGTAGAGTTGTACACTTGAAACCTATATAATTTTATTAACAATATCACCCCAAGAAATTCAGTCAAAATTAAATTAAATAAATATAAAGTTTCAAGATAAAATATTGTTTACTCAAGAAATAAAGTATTAAATTCTTTCTTACTCTCAAATGATTGTGTGGTAATATGTATTTTCTGCTCTTGTTATGAGATTCCATTATCTACATGATGTTAATGTTCCAGACTTATTAAAAAGGTGAAGAGATTAAGAAGTACAAATTGGTAGTTACAAAATAGTCACAGGGATGTAAAGTACAGCACAGGGAATATAGTCAGTAATCTTGTAATAACTGTGTATGGAGCCAGGTGGGTTATCAGTAGGACCACTTTGTAAAGCATTTGATTGTGTAACCACTGTGCTGTACACCTGAAAATAATTCAAAATAATATTGAATGTAAACTGTAATAGAAAAAAATGGATAACAGGAAATTTAAAATGTTGAATTTAAATCTTCAATCAGCTCTTAAGTCATTTTTTCTAAAATATATTGAAGTGAATTTAAAAGTATGTCATTTGACTAAAGATTTAAAGGACCTTACCTAATAAAATATTACAGATGCGTCTGTCTTATTTTTAGAGCACTAAAGAGAAACAACAGAAGTACATAGAATGAATTTAGTTGCACATTTTATAGCTAATCAAAGAACTGAACAATACGGGCACATATTTGCCAGATTAAATGATTCTATGAAGCAAACATTGTGCCATAACAGCTCCAAATTTTCTATTTGTGACATTACTCTGATTAATGAAATCGGTTCCAGTGCAGACATTTGGGCTGTTAGATTATTTACGAAACCATTACTGTTCAATTATGCCACTGCTTCCCTAGCCCTGGCTCTCATCTTTTTACACCTGATTTATTATATATCTTCCATTCTGGAATCCATGCCTCAGTCTTGCCCTGCTAAAATACATTCAGTAATGAATTTATTTGTTGCATATACATTTGAGGACCTACCATGTGACAAATATTTATTTAAGCAATGTTTTTATACTTTACATTCCTAAGTGAGGAGTTTTAATAGTTTCTAACTGGTTACCAAATCAAAATTCTTGCTGTTCAACAATCTCTTTATGTTATCATTTATTCTTAGCATAGTATTTGAGTATATCTGTTCCCACTTCTTGTCTTGACACCTCATCTTTCCTCTTCATGGATATACTCCTCCTCCTTACATTTAAAAAAAAAAACAGTCAAGAGTACCTTGTGAGGTTTGAGGTTTCAGTTGATTTAGTCATCTAATCTGGATCATTTTATTCTGAATCCTGAAAGCATCATCAGGAAATTGAATAGTTAATTAGTGGCCTGTCACATATTATTCATAAGTTAACAATACTAAGCACCCTTTATCCAGTCAAATTCACATCATAAAAAATATACTACAATGTATTTTTGATGATATAGAAGACATTTCACTTAGAAATGTAGATGTATATGAGTGCTGGTTAATAGAAGTTTCTAGTTTTTACCATTTCATATTTGCTGATGTTTCATCTGTTTGAAGCTATTGTAAATATTTTATATGTTTTAACTAAGTAGTAACTATGTCCTCCACTCTCAATACCTAATATGGTACCTTCTGTGTCATAGATTTTCATAAAACATTTTATGTATTCTGTCAAAAAATATTTCGTTGAGCATCTACTGTGTGCCAGGACATAAGACTATCTAGAACTACAGTCATGAAAAGATAGCCTGTGCTCTGCTCACAGGCTAGTGGAAGTGATAGGTGAACAGACAAGCTTAACACAATGTAAGTTCTGTAATAGAAGTAAATAGAAAATAGTATGTGGTGCCTAGTTTGTTCTGGGGCTATCAGGCAGACTTTTCCAGTGGAAGCAGTGTCAGTACCTGGAAAGGAATTATAGGACATTTTAGTCTCTGGCAATCTCCTACAGTTCCCCAAACTACACCAAATGAACCTTATGATCAAAGTAGCAATGTGTTTTTGTTACTCAAATACAGCTGTAAGACAAATCCCCAGCATTGCTTCCTCCAGAATGCCTTCACTAAGCCTTTCCATGTAGAAACCCTGGAGCTACTTCTGAAATGAAGGAATGGCTAAACTGAGACAAGTAAAAGTTATCCTGACAGAGACAAGGAGCGTGAACAAAGGCCCAATGGTGAAAACAGCAAGGCAAATTGGGGCAAATATTTCTTTAAGGCCGGAGCATACATTTGGTCGCAGGATATTGATTAGTAGGGGATGGTCATACAGGAGCCAAGTTGTGAAAGGTTTTACAGGTCATATTAGTAAGTGGAATTCTTATGATAAGGGCAGTGGGAAGTCACTGAAATGTTTTAAGCTAAAGAAAAGTGACATGATCATATTTTACTGTCTGACTTGTTCTGAGCCCAATTTAGAGTATTTTTCATACCTTGTACTAATCATATTTTTTAAAATGTTACTCTATGCTTTCTTGCTCTTAAAATATTTTTAAAAAACATTTTAGATCCCTTAAATCAGTAATTTAAAAACTTATGTTTTTCTAGAAGTGGAATTGTTTTTCATTCTAGAATGTAAAGTTCCTTTTTAATTGAAGTATAGTTGACATACAGTGTTTTCTAATGTACTTCAGGTATGCAGCATAGTGATATGACATTTATATACCTTATGAAATGATCACCGTGAGAAGCCTAGTAACCATCTATCACCATACAAAAGTTATTGCAATATTACTAACTGTATTCCCAATGCTGTACATTATATCCCCATGACTTAATTTATGTTATAAGTTTGTACTTTATCTCTCCTTCAATTCTGAGTGATAACCTTTATGGGTAAAGTAATTTTGGTTGTAGATTTTTCCCTTTCTTGATTTTACATGCACTCCCTTCTGGCCAGCAAGTTTCTGTTAAAAAATCAGCAGATATTGTTACAGGTGTTCACTTGTATGTAATTAGTTGTTTTTCTCTTGGTGCATTTAAGATAATTATCTTTTTATGTTTTACTTTTAACATTTTAATTATGATGTGTTTTGGTGTAAGACTCTTTGGATTCATCTTGTTTGGGATCCTCTATGATTCCTGTACTTGGATGACTTTTCCTTTTGCAAGTTATGGAAGTTTCTAGCCACAGAAAATAGGTTTTCTGTCCTTTTCTCTCTCTCTCATTTTTCTGGAACTCCTATGATATGAATGCTAGTACACTTGATGTTGTCCCAGAGGGCCCTTGTGCTATCCTCATTCTTTTTGAATTTTTTCTTTGTGATCTTCCAACTGGGTGATTTACACTATCCTGGCTTTCTGATCATTGATGCATTCTTCTGCCTCATCTGATCTGTTATTGATTGTCTCTAGTGTATATTTTTTTATTTCAGTTGTTATATTCTTCAGTTCTAATAGGTTCTTTTTTATAATTTTTATCTTTGTTTAAGTTCTCTGCTTGTCTGCAGAGTTTGTGAGCATTTTTATGACTATTACTCTGAATCTGTCTAGTAGACAGCTGACCTCCATTTCATTTAGTTCTTTTTCTGGCATTTTGCCTTGTCTTGTTTGGAACATGTTTTTTGTCTTCTTGTTTCTGTGTATTAGTTAAGTCAGCTGCATCTCCTGGTATTGAAAAAGTGGATTTATTTAGAAGATGTGCTGTGGGGCCCAGTGGTGGAATCCACCCTTTTCATCAGAGCCAAGTGCTGTAGAGATATTCCCTGTGTGGACTAACATGGCCTTCTGTTGTGGTGGGGCCACTACTGCTAAGGACATACTGGCAGCAAGGCTAGTCTCTGACCCAGCTGTTTGCGAGACCTGGTCACAACTGTTGCATGTGCACTGATGTGTAGGTTAGGCCTTTGGTGTAGGAGGCTGTGAGACCCAGCCTCAACCGTTGGAGACACACTGCTGTGTGCTGATGCTGACTGGAACCACTTACCAGGTATGGCAGGACAGCAGCTGCTTTGGAAGAATGTGAGCCAGGTGGGTCCTCAGGGAAATACCAGGGTGGGGTGAACAGTGTTAACAGGGTTAATCAAGAGTGTCAGAAATGGCATCTGCCATTGTCAGACCAGCTAGGTGGAAGGAGAATAAACAAGGGAATAAAATGGTGCCCACCAGCACCTCTGACACTGGAGAAAGTTCCAACAGATCCCTGTTCCTCCAACACATGCCCTAAAATTAGTTAGTATATTACCTTCATATATGAGCCAGGTGCTTTTCAAACTGCTGCCTCTGTGCTGGGACTTGGAAAGAGTGAACCTTAGTTACCTCCATAAGCTTCGCTGGGTTTCAAAGCCTAATGTTATGAGGTCTCTTCCTGGTGCAGGTCCTCCAGGCTGGGGATCATACCTCTCACTCTTTGTAGAGGGAAACCTCTACAACTCTGATATCACTCCCATTTATGAGTCACCTCATGGGGAGTGGGGGTAAGATGGGTCTTGAATAGATTGAGACTTGAATGTGCCCTTCCTACTCATTTCAATGTGGCTTTTTCTTTATATCCATAGTCGTAGAAAATGTGCTCTCTAGTCTCCAGGTCATTCTCAAAGATGGCTGTTCTATATGTAGTTGTAGTTTTGAGGTCAGTGAGGGGAGGGGAGCTAAGGATCTTCCTACTCCACCATCTTGGACCCAAAGCCAGGAGCCTTGCTCTTGAATGCCAAATTAGCTTCCCTGAAAAATGTCATTCTTTGCAGTTGGTGCACTGTCCCTACCAGAGGTGAAATTCTTAAGAATTTTAAAATTCTACACAGTATCTCAATATTTAAAAAAGAAAATAAGTACTTTGTTTTTAGTCCTGGTGGTGTTTGATATCTATTTTGTGTTTTATAATGGGTTGACAGAGTGGTAGGGATGGTGATAGTTGTCTTGGCTGCTTGCCTCTTCACTCCACTGAGGTTAGGAATTTTGTTCTGGAGTGACATGTTACTAGGTAGGGCTCTGTGCTTCTAACTGGTGGGCAATAGCTTTCATAATTTGTTGTTGGTAGTCTTCTAGCCCTTTACTTTTATGTATTCAACAAATATATTCTATGTATTGGTAGTACTGGTGATATTTCTCTAAGGAAAACAGACACTGTCCCTGATGCAGTGAAGTTGCG
>PVJD01006511.1:0-97366 GCA_004026545.1 Mormoops blainvillei
TATGGGAAATTTCACCCAGGTTAGCAGGAGATATGTCTCAAAGATGTTCACTACATCGTTTTTCTGGAGTAAAACCTGATGATAACCTGAATGTCCATCAGTCACAGGAAAGATAACTGACTGTCCCATCCTCTTTGATGAAAGATACTTAAAAAGAATTAACTAGATCCATAAACAACGTAAAAGTCTATACAAAACTATATAACTCATGTTATACTGTCTTATATGTATTTCCCATGTGCACATATTTGTTAATACAAACACCAAAATGGACTAGAGAGTCTGGTTCCAGATAAGATGAGTCAACACACCCTCCCTCTGGCTTCTACTGAATGTAGCCTGAAATGCTGAACAGAATACACGGAGCAGCCATGAGAGGTCCTGGAAAGTAAACAGCAGCAGGCAGACTGGGAAGGCGACCAGAAACCTAAGAACCACCAAACCCGCAGTGAGTTGGCCACTCAGCCCCCACCCCCTGAGTGGCACTGATCCACACGGAGAAGAGTGCCAGGAAGACTCTAGTTTAGACTTGCGGAACAGAAAGCGGGTCTCCCGGCAGTGGCCAGGCTGGTGGTGGGGGCCCCAGGGTAACTCCGACTCCCTGGGAAGCAAATCTTCCTCACCGCCAGGGGGACTGTGATCCTCTGACCTCCTGCTGCTTGGCCCTGGACATGGGCCTAGCTGCAGAAACATGACACAGCAGGGCATACAAAACCCCAGCCTTCCAGATGAATGACTGGAAAGGGGAACCCTGGAGAACTATCAAGTACCAGGGACACGGGAGGGTTGAAGTTCAGGAAAGTGACCCCACGAGTTTGTTATTAACTCCTGGCCTCAGCCCAAGCTATGCATGCATTAATCTGAAAGCCAACTGCATATCCAACATTCACAGAAGTAAAATGTCAACGATTATCCAGGTCTCACACTGGCCACAGGGGGCACACATGAGGGGCAGACCCAAGAGCACTACAAAGGCTTTTTGAAAATGGAACTGACACTGAAACCACAACACAGGGAAGGCTGGTCCGAATTTGCAACCTGAACCCAGCCAGGTTGCCTGCCTGCTAAAACAAAACATCAACATTTGCCATAGCATTTAAACAAGACCCAGGTTCTCAAAACACAATATTCAAATGTCCAGGATGCAACTCAAAGTTACTCAGCATATGAAGAAACAGGAAAACACCAACTCAAACGGAAAAGAACAAAGAGACACGGAGGCCAAAATGACACAGGTGTTAGCAATATCTGACAAAGACTTTAAAGAGGCTATTATAAAAAATACTCCGAAGAAAAGCGAACACTCAAAATCAACAGTGTGGTACACGGAATCCTACGATGGCTCACAATATCCTGCCCTAATCCCTGGGACAGTGCACGGAATATCACACGCTGGTAAATTACGTGGCAAAGACACTGCAGATATAATTAAAGTTACTAACCCACTAACTTTGAGTTACTCAAAGGGAGTCTATCCAGTTGTCTAATCTAAATCCATCAAAATCTAAGCCCATCAAAAGCCCAGAGGTTCCAGGAAGGATTCAGTGAGCTACTGTGGCTTGAAGATAAGGTGGGTTCACGTGACAAGGAATTCAGTCATCCCTGGAAGCTGAACATGGCCCCCACCTGACAGCCAGCAAGGAAACAAGGACCTTGGTCCTACAAAGGCAAGGAACCGGATTACACTAGCAGCTGAATGCACCTGGAAGCATTCTTGCCCGGAGCCTCTAAAAAGCCTGGTCCTGGACAATGCGTTGATGTTGGCCCTGTGAGACCCTCGCTGGAAAACCCAGTCAAGCCCTCTCAGACTTCTGACCCACAGAACTGTGAAGTAGGTGTTGTTTTAGCCACTAAGTTGGTGGTAATTTGTTACACAACAATAGTAAATGAATAGTGATTTTACCTGAAAGTGAGGTGCTACCATAACAAACACTTATGTAAGCTCATTTTGAGGTGATTAATATACCGGTAACCCTCAAGTATCCCATGATAGCATCTGGAACTTATTGATTGCTCTAAGATGAGAACATTCCTTTTGATTATATTATTTTTCTAAAATAGTCCTGGAAAGACTACATCCCTGAATTCTCCAGGCAATCTGTTCCTTCTATTTTTTTAGAACTATTGCCAAATTAATTGCATTTTCCTGAAAAAGAGGTCCGATCAGTAAATTCTGACTATTTACAAATGTAAATAACCATTAACTTTTTAATAATGTCCACCATACACTTTGAGTTTGGTGCACTGTCCTGGCTTCAAGTCTCCCAGAAGCTGCAGTATGGTGTCCAAGAGCACCCGGCTGGAGTTAACCAGGAATTCACGACCACACGCTATGGCAGCAACGTCTGCAACAGAAAGACAAAACCAAGTTTAAAATCTAACTTCAGACTCTAGAAAAGATTGTCCACAACAGAATATCTGTTACTGTTTTTCTCCTAAAAGACCTACTGGAAACAGAACAGCCAGTGAGGCATAGAAAAATGGTGCTGTCCGCAGAGCGGATGGCCCAGAAAGAAGAACTGATAGCCACGACAGTTAGACAGTGAGCAGCATGCGTTGTGATCAGTAAACACCTCGGGAGTGAACAGAGCCCTGGAATCTAAATAGGTCTGCAGCCAATCAGAGGACAGCAAATGGACGCCATGCTCCAGAACCCTGGATTGACAGCTGTGGGCAGCCAGGGTCCAAACAGAAAGTAGAGCTGATTACCTTATCTGGGACCAAGGACACTAACATCTATGTTCAATCCTGGGAATGAAATCCTAATGACTTTGAACCACAATGCCAAACCCAAACTGTGAGGCCAAAAAGAGGATGAAAATTAATCCAGAAAAAAAGCTTTTTTTTTCTAACTTACATCCTATTGTAGGTCAGCAATTAGCATGTTTCCTCATGCCCAAGGCCCTGCAGGGACCAGAGCTTCCAATGGACACTGTGGCAGCTGATACTGGCTTGGCAACATTCCCAAACACCTGTGAGGACACATCAGTGACCCACGTATGTGTATGTACATGCTGGTAATATTTTTCTCAGCTGAATCAAACAATAAAGCATGATTCAAAATGAGCAGAGCTCCTAACGAAAATGAGCCGCCACAGTGGAAGGCAGCAGGGTGGTAGCATCCCTGTCACCCTGGCTTGAATGGAGATGTTTCAAGTCATCACAGCTAAGTGTGGTGCCTGAAGCATGATTCTGGTAAGCACCTTTACTAGTTTAAGGATGTCTTCTTCTATTTTCATATTGCTCGGAATTATCAAGAATTAAGAATGAATTTGGTGGCTTACTTGTTCTTTAACTGTACTCTAATAGCAAAATATAAAGTTTCATCATGTTGCCAGACCATGCGATTCATGGAATCGGGTCCTGGATACTCCCATTTATTTTTGTTTCCTGCACCAAGAAGGATCAAGAGAAGTATGAAGTCTCCTAAACCTAACCATTTTTTCCCATTTCTGCTTGTCTTTCCAGCAATTTTTGCCTCATAAATTGGTGCTGTGTTATTTGGTATATAATTCACGATAGCCATAACTGTACGGAAGACAGGGCCCTTCATTGACAGGACGCTTCTTTGTTCAATGAATTTGAACCTGACAATTGTGTTTTCTAGCATATGATACACCCCAGTTTTCCTAAAGAACTATTTGGAGGAGAAATAAAGGTCTAAGCATTTGGCATCATGAACTATAAAAAGCCATCTTAAAATAATTTTCAAGGAAAAACATACCACATGTAACTACAGTTGACCACATACTGGAACCCCACAGGACACCATATGACCTAGTTATGAACTTTGGTAGCTAGTTTGCTAACTTTGGTAGTTAGGAATGACTTCCCAACAAACCATGCCTCCGATGAAGACCCCTGAGTGGTCCCTGACCTATGACTAAGTGTAACTAGCAGGATGCAGCGGAACTGGCACCTTATTCTTAAACATGCAAAACCACACAAGCCAGTGCTAGGGGAGACCTCAGTCATCATCTGAGGTCTAAGACTCTCTTCTCATAAGATGAAATCAATGGTCACAGATGCAAGAACGCAGGGCTGCTCAGTGGTGGAAGCAAAACTGATGCTGGGCTTCCCTCCATTCCCATTCCGTCTTATTTCTCACGCACCACACAGCTTCCCTGTGTTAGTGGGGGTGTGTGGAGAAAGGGGGAAGGAAGTAGAAACATTGGGGGGCCAGGAGGAGTGATGGTCACTGACACAAGGGTACTCAATTGACTTTGTGGAACAATTGCGTCCATGAAAGATAAGCTGCAGCCAGTCCTACCCATAAATTATCAACAGTCAAAAAGCAATTCCGATTCTGAAATCATTATCTAGTATTGTTTAAATGGGTAAACCTAGAATAAAGAGGCAAGGAGTATAATTATGACTTTCAAGTAACCAAAAAGCAGAAAAAGCAATTAGAAAAACAAGTTTTCCACCTGCAAGATAAGCAAGTTAATCTTCATAGGACTGTGATAATTTGCCATCTTTATTATCTTCTTCATTTGTCCCCTCATACAAGTTATTAAAAACAATCACATCCCTTATGTCGAACAGCAGTTTGGTTTACAACGTGCATTGCTGACTGTAGTTCAGTAGAATATTTACGACAGCGCATAAGGCCATTAGAACAGGCGTTACTGTTGCACCTCACAGATGAGGAACAGAAAATCCAGAGAATTTATATCCTGGGACCTGGACTCACTGGGCCTGGAAACCTAGGCCCTTTTGCTATACTAACCTACTACTAAGGGCGTTGACTATGGGTGAGTAAGAAATCTAACAACTTCAATATGACAGACACACACAGAAAGACATGCTTACGCATGCATACACATGCTTGTCAATGTATGTGTGCACAACACACATTCCAAATTCATATTTCCAATGGCTTACTAGATCTGGGTTAGCCAGTTGTCTACTTTAAAATAATTTGTTAAGCTGTACATCTATGTTTCGTGCATTTTTCTGCATGTGTGTTACATTTCACAAAAAAAGTTTTTTACAAGTTCCATTGTTTCCAATGGGCAAAGTAAATTATGACTTGTGAAGATTCTTTGAAGTATTAAAAATGTAATAAATGATTATAAGACAATGTTTTTGAAATACAGAAAAAAAAAGAAACCTAACAACTTCAATGTTTAAGCAAATCCTTGACTTCCAGTTTTTGCTTTAGGATACAATACACTGGAAAGAGCTACGCCACAATTCTTTAACAGGTGGAGGCAGTGATTTTCAAAATCACAACTTTCCTTGAACACATCTGATAGCTAAGGTCAGAAATCAACCAACTAATACAAGAAATAATAAAAGGCAGAGGCTCCAGGAAGAGACGTGAGGCAGGCACCTGCTTACCTGGGGCAAACACTGGATGCAAGACAAACCAGCAAGAAAAATCCAGCTAAAAGTTTCGACAAAGTGCCAAATCAGCAGCTGCCTTGGGCTGATGGTAGAGAGAGTGGGGTGACTACACAAGAAAGGAGTGGGGAGATTTTGAGGAGACTTGGGGGAGGTTATGGAACTGTTCCTCATCCTAGCTGGTAATTACATGACAATATGCATTTGTCAAAACTCAGGAACTTCAAAAAGGTGAGGAAAGGACTGTAAAGGGTGAGTTTATTGTACGTACTTTTTTAAAAAGAACCCCTGTTTCAGAAGGCAGAGCATCTCTGTGACAGCTAACCAAGGTCTCTGCTGTACTGCCTAGTCCCCAAGGAACAGTGCCTTAGTATTGGAGATGCATGAGCTCCAAGGCCTCTGCAAAACAGCACTTTAATAAAACCACCATAGTATGTAAGCCTCCCAGGAAAATGCATCAGTGTGGGAGCAAAAACCACATGCACAAGTGTCCGCATTCCAACTCTGAGAGAGTTCCTGTGTGAGCCACTCCACGCAGAGAAAAACAAAGCCAAGTTGAGCTTATATGCTGGGCAACGGGCTGGCTCTGCTCACTGGCCAACTGCCTTAGCACTACACACCAGCTGGCAATTCAAGCAGCTCAAATTCTCAACTCAGCGGAATGACAAGTCACATATGTCATAGACTTTTGGTGTCATTTGCAAATAGCAAAAAATCTAGTCATCAAATTTGCAAGTGCTCTCTGTTAAAAAAGAAAAATGTTTTTAAGGTTCAGCAATGCAAGCCTCTTCCAGAGGAAGGTGCGAGGATGACAGTACACGATGCCTGCCGTTCAGCAGCAGATGGGAGTGCCGGGGAAACCAGGACCAGTGTGGAAACAATGAGTGCGAACATCTTCCCCAAAAGACCATAAGGAATTATGAAGGGACACTGTCTACACAGGACCCGCCTCATTAGTTTTTCAGTAGATAAAGGATAATGCTGTGAAGAAAAATATAACACCCTCTCTCTTTATTGGCAAAGAATTACCCTAAGATACACAGAGCAGAGATGAAAAAGCTATGTAAAAAATAAGTCCAAGCAGTTTTACCATTTCACTGACTCCAGAACAAAGAGCCTCAGTGTTCACTAGCACACACCGCTCCTACCACACCGTGAGACCAGTTATTTGTTTGGCTTTGTTCTTTACAGCAGTTTTGCCATAGAATTCTATCATAACTAGAACTAGAACTTTTGGGAGGGTCTTACTAAAGACACAGTTTAGCTTTTGGAATTCCTTAGTTATTGTACCACAACAGCAGCAACAGCTTAGCTTCGCAGAGGCTTTTACTTTACTCGACATTAATAAAGTGACAATGACTCCAAATGATAAGCAGCTCAACATACAATTTTGTTCTGACTTCTGTAGTCACACAGACTGAATGTGCAAACTCATCCCGTGCTTCCTAAGACCAGTCATCCTTGCTCGACAAGACCGCCTACACGATGTGCCACAGCTCACACACCTGGCACCCACCCCAGACCCACTGAACCAGAGTCTCCAGGGTAAGAGTCACATGGCATTTGAAAAAGTTCCTTAGAAATGTTTATGCTCATGTCCCTGACTGTCATCACTGCTCTAGGACACACGTAATACAGTTACTGTATACTTAAAAGAATTACTTACTTGTTACAATTCCAGCCAAAGCAAAAACAAACTGGTTTTCATCAGAATCGAGCTCCTTTACATCCCCATCCAATGACTTCACAAAACTCTCCATTGTCTGACCAGTGATGTTGAAAAATTTCAAAGCTTTATCCTGAAAGTTTGGAAATGAGAATATCATACCCTTTCACAAATACCAGTATGAGAACATTTTAGAAGTGCAGGATACACAAGAAAGACCTTGTTGTTAATTACAGCAGCAATATTTAAACATCTATTCCTCATTAAGTTTCTTTTGAAAAGAGGAAAAAGGGGATTTACTTTATTAGGCTTTAATAGAATTACTAAGAGAAAAATCACCTTGAAGTCTAATTCAAAGAGTAAAATAAAAATATATACTGGAGCCCTGGTCAGATGGCTCAGTTGGCTGGTGTGTCATCCTGAGCACCAAAGGGCTGCAGGTTTGATCCCCAGTCAGGCGCACATGGTGGGCAACCAGTCAATGTTTCTCTCTCACACTGATTTCTCTCTTCACCCCTACTCCTCCCTTTCTAAAATCAATAAACATATTCTTGGGTGAGGATTAAATACACACACATACATGGGAAAAAGTTCGAAATTCACACAATGATGGAAGTACTGGGATGAATTCACCCAAAAACGTACTGGAAAAATATGTCCTCTATTTGTTCTAGGCATAAAACCAGAGGTTTTCAAACGTTTGGCAAAGTGCTTTTCAAATAAAATCTTAACTGAAATCTCAACACAGAAGAGATAAAGATGGCAAACGAGCTTATCTGGCAGTTCGTAACTTGACAAAAAGTACTTCCAAGATTGCTGAGCCCCTGCGGCACTTCTCTGAGGGACTGTGTGAAAAACCAGGGCACCAGGAAGCTTCGAGGGGGACACATGTTCTATGCCTGGACGAGGGTGATGCTGCACAAGTCTGGAAATCAGCTAAACACCTCTCAGCGGTCCACTTACAAATGGGTGAACTTATGGTATGTAAATTACATCTCAATAAAGCTCAATACATTTTTAAAAACAGATTTAGTCTCTCCCCCTGGAAGTCCAGCACAACTGTCATTTTTATAAAAGATGAGTAGTTTGTCACTGGTCTCTGGCCAAACATCTCCTTCTGGCTTTTGTTTCTGTTCAGGACATCCCATTCTCCCAGATTCACACTTCAGTCTTCCTTGGTTCACTCTGTCAGCTATGGAGTCCATCCTGTCACCCCACCAGCTTCAGTCACAGGCTCTCCTGCCTTTCCACCTCCCCTACAGAGAGTCAGCTCACTCAAGCCTGAGTCACTGGAACTCGAATTTGTCTTCCGGTCCAGTCTGCAGATCCCGCCCCCACCTCTAATCCACCGCCGCTCTCTGCCAGGTTAACCTTCCCCAGCTCCCCTCTCCTCCAGCCACGTTTACTCAGCCCTCAGGAATCCGGCCCTCCCGCCTCCTAGACCGCATCAGCAACCTGCATTGGCTGTCTTCCCAATCACACCCCTCCCGACCTTGTAAGCCTTCTCTCCCCACAGCTTTACTACTCCGCCCTCCACTCTGTGTCAGCTAACCCTGTCACTGTCCATAAACAAACTTCAAAGTTTGCCCGACGCCTTTGAGACGCTATTTCTCTCCTTGTGGGCCACCTTCCCCATTCTACACCTTTACCGCCTACTCAAGTTAATCAGGGCACATCTCAAATCTCTCTTCTCCCGTGGAGTTCCTTGATGTGTGTGTGTGCTAATAACACATATGTTAAATCACATATAACATTCAATAAATTAAACATCGCATTACCCAATGGATAACATACGTAAAAGCACTTTAAACTTTGTGAAACGTGTACAAATGCCAAGGAATAACGCCTAAGTGGTACTATGGCCACAAATGCCCTACAGCTTCTGGGATCTTACTGCATTCATCTGACATAGCCCCAGGGCGCCAGGTTACAGTGGACCCCATACAGCTGACATCCCAAAACTGTTTGATGAATGAACGCAAGAAATGGATGCAGCCTGTACGCCCTAACAGACGCGCTGTCCCCTCCCAGTCGCATCGACACTAACTGACAATGTCCAGCCGGCGGTGCTTACCCCTCCCAGAATGGCTTTGACGACCTCCTCGCTGCTGGAAGCGCCCCAGAGCAGGGTGCAGGCCGCTGCCCCCATCTCTGTGCAATACTCTGCCTGCTGCAGAAGTTGCTGCTTTGCTTCATTTAGCTGCTGGTGAAGAGCCAGTTTCTCCTAAAATCAAAACAAAATCAGAAAAATGAATAGCATTCAACTTTGAAATCTCATGTTTTCTCTTTCGATAATATTTTAAAGAAAAGAAATGCATGCAGAATTATAGAAAACAGTTGGCAAATGAAAACTAGTACTTAGAAAGCCATAATCCATACTTTAAAAATAAACTTCAGAGGCAAAATTAACACTATTAGAAAAGAACATCCTATTGCATTAGAGTTTATAAATACTGCCAAGGTTGAGAAGCTTTTCATCTAGGGGAGAAAAGGGAACAGTGGGGCCACAAATTCATCTTCTTTAAGTCAAATGAAAACATTAGGCATCACAGGTCCCAAGAGGCTACATCCAGGACCAGCACCAGCTGGGACACCTGAACACAGTGACAACCTCGCACAGCAGTCCACACACAGAGCAACATTGTAATAAAGGAGCCGGCTGCCTCCAAACGGTTCCCTCCATTGTAAAAACACCACAGGACCCGGCAAAGCCCACGGAGGAAAGACAGGGGCAGAGGAAGGAGAGGCGTGCGAAGGAAGGGCCTCCGAGGCGTGCACGGCACAGCAAGGTAAGTGCCAGTGTCTCCAAGAGATGGAGCTAGGAAAGACTTCTCATTCTCCTACCAGCAGCCTCTGAGGGAACCTACCTGGGAAGTCTGAGCCAGGGCTCTTGCCAAGGAAAGAGACAGTGAACTGTCTTCCTGGTGTCCTTCTGACCACTAAGCACTCCTAAAAGTTCACCTCTAGGTGGGTCTTAGGTGATCTGGGAATTTCTGCCCTCCTCAACTACCACCACCAGTTTCACTAGTCCTTGTTACCTGAAATTCCCTTAGAAGGTGATTTCCTTAATAAATAAACTTAAAAACATAAAAACACATTAAATTAACTTATTCCGAAGTATAATTAGGTCAACAGCCCACACTGTTAAAATATATTAGATATTCCAGTTTCTTCGTTTAAAGAGGTAAGAGTACAGGACAAAGTCGAGGGGCTTTTCGTCTAGGGGGGAAGAGAGAGCAGTGGGGCCACAAACCAAACTTTGCTGACCTCATAACTTGGCCTCGAGTGGCCCATGCATATCCACCTGGAGACGATGTATTTGGTATACAGAGCTTCACACACATTCCTATACACAGCGCAGGCAAAACTAGGTTTGTAGTGGTGAGTCCGTGAATCACAGAGTTAGTAAAGCTATTGTAACAATTACAACCTGCAAGTCTTTTTTCCTTATGAACAGCTGTAAACCTACTTTTGCCATACCCTGCATATTCATAGCTATTTTAGGAGAAAAGTGGTCACTGAGCCAATGACACATGTTAATACTGTTTTATGGGCTTTTTCAACCCTGGGTTCTTAAGGTCTGACTTCGTAACAGGAATCTAGATTCCTGGGTTTGTTTTTCAGGTGTCTATTGCTGAAGCCACTCAAGTCATGATGACATATGAAAAACACTGGATCACAGCATTTCCTTTAAGAGAGGGTTGCGGGGCTGGGTAAAAAAGGTGAAGGGGTTAAGAAAAAAAAAACCCCTCACAGAGACAGAAAACAGTATGGCAACTGCCAGAGGGAAAGGGGGATAAGGAGGAGGTAGAAGAGGGTAAAGAGGAGATAAATGGTGATGGAAGGTGACCTGACTTGGGGTGGTGAACCCGCAATACAAAATATAGATGATGTATTAATAGAATTGCACACCTGAAACCTATATAATTTTATTAATTGATGTCACCCCAATAAATCCATTAAGGGAAAATAAATAAATAAAAATTTAAGAAAAGATTTCTAGCTTTTCTCATGATTGGAGCAGCCTAAATTTCAATTAGTCTGGTTATGGTGATTCTTCTGCAAAATCACATTAGAACTTCTGCAAATGCCAAGCAGGGCTGTCGTCATTACAGTCCCATTTGGTGGTTACAGGCACATATGCCCTGATGTAGGGCTACACCCAGAGCACCGTAATATCAAAAAAAAAAGAGAAAACCCTCAAAGAAAACAATTCCATTCAAGACATGAAAAATAAAATGGGGCCCTGACCAGTGTGGCTCAGTTGGTTGGGCATAATACTGTAAAGCCAAAGGTCACCAGTTCGATTCCCAGTCAAGGCATATGCCTGGGTTGTGGGTTCGGTCCCGGTCAGGGTGCGTACGAGAGGCAAAAGATTGATGTTTCTCTCTCACATCGATGTTTCTCTCCCTCACTTTCTCCCTCCCTTTCCTTCTCTCTAAAAGTAAATAAATAAAATCTTTTTTAAAAAAGTAAGAGTAAACATAAGAAAGGTAATTCATGACCTGTACAATAAAAACTACAAAACATTACTGAGAAAAAATAAAGATTTAAACACAAGTAGACCTCATTTTATTGCACTCAGATACTGTGGGTTTTGTTTTTTTTTTAACCAATTGAAGGTTTGTGGCAACCCGATGTCAAGCAAGTCTACTGGTGCCATTTTTCCCAGTTTTGCTCACTTTATATCCCTGTATCACATTTTGGTAATTCTCACAATATTTCAAATTTTTTGTTATTATTATATTTGTTATGATGATCTGTGATCAGTGATCTTTGATGTTACTATTGTAATTATTTTGGGGAGCAACAAATGGCACCCACATCCATTTAAGACAGTAAACTTAATAAATGCTGTGTATGTTGCGACCGCTCTATGGACCAGCCATTTCCATCTCTCCCGGAGACACAATAATATTGAATTAGGCCAATTTATAACCCAACAATGGTTTTGAGTGTTCAAGTGAAAGGAAGAGTCACACATCTCCCACTTTAAATCAGAAGCTATAAACCACTAAGCTTAGTGAGGAAGGCATATTGAGGGCTGAGACAGGCCGAAAGATAGTCCTCTTGCACTAGTCAGTCATGTTGTGAATGTAAAGGAAAAGTTCTTCATGGAAATGAAAAGTGTTAAGAAATGATAAGAAAGTGAAACAACCTTATTGCTGATAAGGAAAAAGTTTCTGGAGATCTGAACAGAAGTTCAAACCAGCCAGAACATTCCCTTAGGCCAAACCCTAGCCCAGAGCAAGGCCCTGTCTCTCTTAAATTCTATGAAGGCTGAGAGAAGCGAGGAAACTACAGAAGAAAATGTGGAGCTAGCAGAGGTTGGTTCACGAGGTTTACGGAAAGAAGTCATTTCAATAACGTAAAAGTGCAAGGTTAAGCAGCAAATGCTGCTGTAGAAATACAGCAAATTATTCAAAATCTCCAGGTAAGATAATTAATGAAGGTGACTACACTAACTGATTTCCAATGTAGATAAAACAGCCTTATGTTGAAAGAAGATGCCATCTAGGACTTTCCTAAGCCAGAGAGAAGTTAATGCCTGGCTTCAAAGCTTCAAAGGGCAGGCTGAGTCTCTCCAAAGGGCAGGGTAGGAGCTAATGCAGCTGGGGACTTTAAGTTGAAGCCAATGCTCATTCACCATTTAAAAAACTCTAGGGCCCATAAGAATACACTAACTCTACTCTGCCAATGTTTTAGGAATGGGACAAAAAAGGCTGGATGGTAGCACATCTATTTACAATATGGTTTACTGAATATTTTAAGCTCACTGTTCAGACCTACTGCTCAGCAGATAATTCCTTTCAAAATACTACCGTTCACTGACAGTGCACTTAGTCACTCAAGGGTTCTGGTGGGGATGTACAAGGAGACTGATGTTGTTTTCATGCCTGCGGACACAATATCCATTCTGTAGCCCAGGGGTCAAGAAGTAATTTGACTTTCAAGACCTACGATTTAAGAAATACATTTAGTAAAGCTCTAGCTGCCATCAATAGTGAATCCCCTAATGGATCTGGTCTGAGTACATCGAAAACTTTCTGGAAAGGGTTCACCATTCTAGATTCCACTAAGAACATGTGTGATTCAAGGGAAGAGGTCAAAATATCAACATTTATAGGAATATGGAAATTGATTCCAACTCTCGTGGATGACTTAGAGGGTTCAAGACTTTAGTGGGGGAAGTAGCTGCATATATGGTGGAAACAGCAAAAGAACTGGAATTAGATCCTGAAGACAGGACTGAATTGCTGCAATCCGATGATTAAACTTTAACGCATGAGGATTTGCTTCTTACGGATAAGAAAGTGGTTTCTTGAGATGGAATCTACTCCTAATGAAGATGTTATGAAAACTGTTGAAATGCCAACAAAGGGTTTAGAATATTACGTAAACTTATTTGATAAATGGGGCTTGAGAGAATGGACTTCAATTCTGAAAGAAGCTCTACTGTAGATAAAATGCTATCGAACAGGATCACATGCTATAGAGAAATCATTTGTGAAAAGAAGAGTCAATCAATGCAGCCAACTTCACTGTTGTCTTATTTTAAGAAATTGTCACAACCACCACCCTGATCAGTCAGCAGCCATCAATACTGAAGCAAGACCCGCCACCAGTAAAAAGACTGTACCTCACCCAAGGCTCAGATGATAGTTACATTTTTTAGCAATAGAGTATTATTTTTGGTAAAGGTACATACACTTTTAAGACATAATGCTATTTATTTCACACTTAACAGGCTACAGTATAAGCATAAACTTTTATATGCACTGGGAAATCAAAAACTTTGTGTGACTAGCTTTATTATGGTGGTCAGGAATGGAACCTACAGTATCTCTGAGGTAAGCCTATAAATGGAAAACACACCATGCTCATAGGTCGGAAGACTTGAGATTGGTAAATTGGTGATTCTTCCCAAACTGATTCACAGGTTCAACACAATCCCTATAAAAATTTCAGTAGACTGTGTACAAGGTAATAATCTCATTCCAAAATTGATATGGAAATGCAAAGTAAGTTTAAAAAAGAAAAGCTGTTAGAGGACTAGTACTCATTTCAAAAGTAAAAACTTACCATAAAGCTATAAAAAATCAAGCCAGTGTGGCACTGGCATAAGAATGAACACTTAATAGTTCAGTGAAACATTAACATTTATGGCAATCCATTTTAACAAAGGTGCTAAGGCAAGTCAATGCAAAAATTATTGTCTTTTCAAAAAAATGATGCTAAAACTACATACTTGTATGTGAAAAAAATTAGCTCAAAATGAATCACAGATCTAAACATAAAATTTCTAGAAGACCTCAGTGAACTTGGGATTAGGCAAATATTTCTTAGATATCACAACAAAATCATGACTGATTGAAAAATAGTAAATTGAACATCAAAATTTAAAATTTTACTCTTCAAAAGACAACGTTAAGAAAGTAGAAAGTTATGTACTTAAAGAAAATATTTCTAAATCATTTATCTAAAAAAGACTTCTATGAATATATAATGAAATCTTACAACTTAAAAGTAAAATAAACGACCCTCCCTGGCTGGTGTAGCTCAGTGGATGAAGTGCTGGCCTGAAAACCAAAGGGTCGCTGGTTCAATTCCTCAGTCAGGGCACATGGCTGGGTTGCAGGCCAGGTCCCCAGTAGGGGGCGTGTGAGAGGTAACCACACATTGATGTTTCTCTCCCTCTCTTTCTCCCTCCCTCTGTCTAAAAACAAAATAAATAAAATCTTTTTTTTTAAAGGCTTCTTTATAAACAAAAGTAAAATAAGCAACCATTAAAAACAGGCAAAAGATTTAAATATATATTTAACCAAATAAACTATACATATTAATAATAAACACACGAAAAGATGTTTGACTTAATTAGTAGTGAGGAAAATGCACACTAAAACCACAATGAGACACCATTACATGCACACTAAAATGGCTATAATCTTACTGCATCCCCATGCACAAAGGACCAAAAATACCAAGTGTTCACAAGAATATGGAAACAGTAGGACCTTCATACATTGTTGTGTGGAATACAGAATGATACGCACTTTAGTAAACAGTTTGGCACTTTCTCAGAAAATTAACCGTATGCTCACCATATGATCCAGCTATTTTACCTCTAGGTATCTCCCCAAGAAAAACTAAAAAATATGTCCACAAACTTATATATGGATGTTCATAGTAGCATTCATAATACTCGAAAGCTGGAAATAACCTAACTTTATTCATAAACTAGTGAATGGATAAAGAAAATGTAGTCTATCCAAGCAATGGATTATTATCCAGCGCTCAAAAGGAACAAACAATATAAGCTAACAAGCTAACATCAATGAACCTCCGAAATATTACACTGCACACAAAAGATGACATATTGTATGATACCATTTCTACAAAATGTTCAGAAAAGGGAAATCTATAAAGACAGATGAAAAGCATCTACAAAAATCCTACAGCTAAAATCAATGTCATTGCATCAATGTCAATTTCCTGGTTTTTCTTTGTCCTGTAGTTATACAAGATGTTACCACTGGGGGAAACTGGGTGAAGGTATAGGATATAGGAGACTTCCATGGACTTTTTGCTACTTCCTGTGAATCTATAATTATTTCAAAAAAATTTTTTTACCAAAAAAACCAACTGGATTGGGGCCCTGGCCAGGTAATTTCATTGGTTAGAGCATCATCCCCATGCACAATCAGGGCACAAATAAGAATCAACCAGTGAATGCATCAGTACGTGTAACAACAGATTGATGTTTCTCTCTGGAAAATCAATAACTAAAAATTGTTTTAAAAGCTGGATTGGGGTGACAGTTATATAACTTCATACATTTATTAAAAATTATCAAATCAGGACTTCCAGCCAAGATGGAGGGGTAGGTAGACACATTTTGCTTCCTCACACAACCAAACAAGGAAAACAAATTTAAAACAAAAAACAACCAGAACTGCCAGAAAATCAAACTGTACGGAAGTCCAACAAGCAAGGAGTTAAAGAAGAAACATTCATCCAGACTGGTAGGAGGGGCGGAGACGGGCAGCCAGGACAGAGAGGATGCAAAGCAGGCCAGTGGACCAGGTAGGTGAGGCAGCAGCTGGAGGACCAGGTGGTCCCACCTTTGCTTACAGATCAGCTGGGAGGAACAACTGGGGAGTGAGACAGACAGTGCAACCCAGGGTTCCAGTGTGGGAAATTAAAGCTTCAAAACCTCTGGATGTAAAAACCTGTGGGGGTTGCAGTGGTCAGAAAAGCTCCCAGCCTCACAAGAAAAGTCGTTTGAGAGACCCACAGGGTCCTAGAATGTACACAAACCCACCCACCCAGGAATCAGCACCAGAAGGTCCCAATTTGCTGTGGGTAGCACGGGAGGTGACTGAAAGCTGGCCAAGAGCCAAGCAAGTAGCATTGTTCCCTCTCTGACCCCTCCCCCACATAGCACACCACAACACAACGTGGGTTGCCCCACTCTGGCAAATACCTATAGCTCCACCCCTTACAACATAACAGGTGTGCCGAGACAAAGAAATATGGCTCAAATGAAAGAACAAATCAAAACTCCAAAAATAGAACTAAGCAATGAGGAGACAGCCAACCTATCAGATGCAGAGTTCAAAACACCGGTAATCTGGATGCTCACAGAAATGGCTGAGTATGGACGCAAAATGGAGGAAAAGTGAAGGCTATGCAAAGTGAAATAAAGAAAAATATACAGGGAACTAATAGTGAAGGGAAGGAAACCAGGACTCGAATCAATGACTTGGAGCTGAAGGAAGAAATAAACATTCAACCAGAACAGAATGAAGAAACGAGAACTCAAAAAAATGCGGACAGACTTAGGAACCTCTGGGACAACTTGAAACGTTTCAACATCTGAATCACAGGAGTGCCCGAAGGAGAGGAGGAAGACCAAGAAATTGAAAACTTATTTGAAAAAATAACGAAGGAGAACTTCCCCGACCTGGTAAAGGAAATAGACTTCCAGGAAGTCCAGGAAGCTCAGAGAGTCCCAAAGAAGTTGTACTCAAGGAAGCACACACCAAGGCACATCATCATTACGTTACCCAAGATTAAAGATAAGGAGAGAATCTTAAAAGCAGCAAGAGAAAAGGAGACAGTACCTACAGAGGAGTTCCTATAAGACTATCAGATGATTTCTCAAAAGAAACCTTACAGGCAAGAGCGGCTGGAAAGAAGTATTCAAAGTCATGAAAGACAAGGACCTACATCCAAGCATACTCTATCCTGCAAAGCTATCAAAAGAATGGAAGGGCAGATAAAGTGCTTCCCAGCTAAGGTAAAATTAAAGGAGTTCATCATCATCAAGCCCTTATTACATGAAATGTTAAAGGGACTTACCTAAGGAAAAGAATATCAAAACTACGAACAACAAAATGAAAACAAACTCACAACTATCAACAACTGAACCTAAAAAACAAAAACTAAGCAAACAACTAGAACGGGAACAGAATCACAGAAATGGAGATCACATGGAAGGTTATCAGCAGGGAGGGGGAGGGTGGAGAAAGGGGGACAAGGTACAGGGAATAAGCATAATTGGTAGGTACAAAGTGGACAGAGGGAGGCTAAGAGCAGTATAGGAAATGGAAAAGCCAAAGAGCTTATATGTATAAGCTCCATGGTCATGAATTAAGGGGGCAGAATACTAATGGGAGGAGGAGTGCAGGGTGGAAGGGGATAAAGGGGAGAAAAAAATTGGACAACTTAATAGAATAATCAATAAAATATACTTTTAAAAATGTTCAAAAATCATAATATGAATTTAAAAAATTATCAAACCATACTTGCACAACAGATGAATTTTGTGGTATATAAAATATATCTCAATAAAGCTGTTTTAATATAAATAATAATCAAACCCTGATACATTTGCCAAATACTGATACAGGACAGGTTATTGAGTACAACACTTTCAAGATTCCTTGAAAAATCTGTAGTTTATTTTATTTTTTAACTCAACTATACTATCAGTTAATTTTTCTTTTAAAAGTTTTCTGAAATAATGTACAAAGTTTTCAACAACTTTCCTTTTATCACCATAAAAGTAGTAAAATTTTCCTACCAAATTAAAAATACAGATAACAAAATACTGGCAGTCCATGCTTAAGTTAGTTTACTGACTGTGAAAGGTACATGCCGTAAGAAAGCAATACACGGAGAGGACGAAACCACAGGTAAGCCACTGAAAGGCCTGCCCCTCAAGAACACAGGGGGAACTGTGCACTGTCTCTGATCATTTCACACGCAGAAAAGCCACCAGGTACTATAAAAGGTCAGCCAGCAGGGGCTCTGTGGAAAGCCTCTTCTAACCTTACAGTGACAGCACAGTCCTTCAAAAAGCCATCCAGACACCCTCTGACAGTTTCACGTACATCATGAAAGCTGGGTTCTTTCTTCTCCAGAGTTCAAAGGCTGCTTTGCCAGGTCTTTCCGGGCCAGCCCCTTAGATCGCATCGAGGCCCAGCTGGCCTCCTCCACTGATCGGACTCAACCATCACTGAGGTCAGGAACCAAGTTTTCTTTGTTCCACTCACGATCCTCTAGAGGGGCTGGGAGCTGCTGCTTTATGAATTTGAGTCCATACTTTGTGATCTGACCTTTTCTTACATACTGGATTCAGTAGATCTCGCCTTTCCCTGATTTTCACCCACACTGAAGTACTTATTAGCAACATGCTGATTTAGGACACAGCCCCTGGATTCTTTCCTCGTTCTTCAACTCTAGGATAAGCTTCCGGAGTCTGGCACATGACCTGTGCAGACCTGGGCAGAGACAGCAGAAAAGGCAGTTCCGAGGTCTCCACAGGAAGAAGAGACACAGCCTTGTTACACAAACTCAAATTATATCAGCAGGACTACTAAACAACAGACTTACCTGGAAACAGTTTAACCTAAAATATTCCCACTTTAACTAAGGTCAAGTGTGAGGGCAATAGCACACTGGTGATGGGAAGCTGCTTCACCATGGCCATTTCATCCTCTATCCTGGCACTTTAGCAGAATGGCTTATTTTTAAGCATTACATCTATCTAACATGCCAGCAAACATGTATTTTTTCCTATGCTTTGAATTTAAAAAAAAGACAGGAAACCTAAGATTCTGTTAAATTTAACCTCCAACCTTAACATGGGTGTCTCAGCAATTTAAGAAAGAACTGAACCCATGGACTGCGTTGTTAACATTGATCAAATTCCTTCTCGACTGCTGATCAACTTCTTTCAGATCATGACAGCTTTCAGGCTCAAATTCACCACACTGCACTTTTAGTTTATCATGATCTAAGCAGAATATGACAAAGCTAAAATTTCACCTGTCAATATGTGATGTTCCACCTAACTCAGTTTTGAGACTAAAACTTTTCCTAACCTCTTTTACTTGCTCAATATTAAAGTCTACACAAAATCGCCCTTCTGGAAATCCTCGTTGAGCCACATTCGGAATCCCTTCCTGTAAGAAGGCAGCATGAAACAAAGCTTAGTACACAGGCAAGGGAGTCGCCCCGTAAATTCATAGTACCTGCTGCCTAGCTGTGCTGGGGGACGTGAGATGCAAGGACAGCTGCTGACCACCTGCCAGCACGCAGTGAACAATCCACACTGTCTGGTTATTACTAGTCCAATTATTGTTTTACTGTCAAAAATAAAAATACACTCAAGCTCCAAATTTTACTGTAAGTGGCAGAATAGGCCGTTTTACAGAAGAAATAATTTCTTCCACATAAAAAGTAAAATTAATGTGTAATTTTAAAGAAATATTGGTCTCCCCTAATATTACAATTGATTATTTGTAAAATATCAGTAACTGATCCCCTAAATTAGTTACAAATATTTCTAATTTAATATATCTACCTCTGAATATGAATTATGTGCACAATATTTTTTCAAGACTTTTATTATGAATTTTTATGTTTTGGAATGGTCCCGGAAACATAAAAATTAACAGCAACTGACTATTAAAAGGCACCAAGTAAATAATCTCCACATTAAATGGTTATAAAATCCAAGTGTTCAACTATTTTCCAACCCACTCAGAATACACACATTTAAAAACACAAGCTCCTGAGCAAAGGCTAGAAAGACTGCGGCCGCCGCCACCTGGCGGACCCAACCACAAGGCTGGCGTTTGAAGCAGCAGTCTGTGGGCATCGTACCTTCTTCTCTTTCATGCTGTCGGCTTGCGCGGTCTCTAGGCGGGCTTTAAAGTGCTCACAATCCATTCTCAGTTGCTCTAGTTCTTGCTCCTTCCTTTCCAGGTCTAGAAGAAAGAGACATAAATAACCACTATTTCAAATCACTGAAGTCTCTTTACGCACCCATTTTGCCTGATCTGTTCGGGAAACGTGTATGGATTTCTTAGGTAGTAGTATTTGCATAACCAGTCCTTGAATAACCAATATTGTAAAAGTCCTGCTTTTTAAGTTTTTATCAGTTTTTAATCCATAGTAAAAAGCACTTCTTTTGTTTTCTGCTTTGTGTTTTTAGGACCTCACTTTACTGCCAAACGTATACTCAGGCTTTAAGAAAGTGTGTATTTAAAGGCCTGGAGGCAGGGCTGAGAAGCCCGACTGTCTCATGGCACAAACTTGTATCTGCTCCAGAAAAAGCAGAAGGCAGCTCAGTGAGTAGACAGTGCCAGCCGGAGCTGATTCACAAAGCTGGTCTCTCCAACGGGCAGAGTGACTCAATGGGACAGCTGCAGTCGTAGTCAATGGAGGAGAACACTGTGATGGAGACAAGAAAAGGCTACAGTGAAAGGTCGGGACTACAGAATACTTCCTCTACACCATATTCATTTAGATGATTCAAATGACCAACAGAAATCCCAAAAGACATCCACATTAATAAATTTGAAATCAAA
Source organism: Mormoops blainvillei (assembly GCA_004026545.1). Classification (NCBI taxonomy): domain Eukaryota; kingdom Metazoa; phylum Chordata; class Mammalia; order Chiroptera; family Mormoopidae; genus Mormoops; species Mormoops blainvillei. Next base: position 20,893 of record PVJD01006511.1, read on the forward strand.
AGTATTATCACTTTAAACAAAGAGTATTATGCAGCAGAAATGTTGACATTCAAAAAGCAAAGAAATACATAATTTAAAAATTTAAATGCCCTGATTTCAAGAGCTGAGAAATCATCCGTTTGTATGCTGACATGTACCAAGACTGGGGGGACACGTGTGCTCAGAGCTAATGGTGTCATTTCTCTGATTAAGGTACCGACAGTCGACGACAGTGATTCTCAGACTTCAGAGGACCTGTTCAAACACAGGCTGGGCCCAGTCCTCAGCCTGACTCAGTGGGGCTGAAGAAAGGTGAGACTCTGCATTTCTTACAAGTTACCCAGTGAGGCTGATGCTGCTGGTCTGGGAACAGACTTTGAGAACAACTGCTTTGGGACAACAGCCTGGTCTCTCATCACTAACTAAATGACATCAGCACACAACTAGTGACAGCAAGTGAGGGAAGCCAACCATAGGAATGCTAAAGGGCAGAAAAACAAAGGACAGTGAGAGAGTCTCAGAAAACAGACCCCTAAAAAAAATGGAACATTACTGCACCGTATTGAAATGTGGCCTGCAGACACTTCCCCCACTGCAGACAAAAGGGAAGGGGTGTGGCTTCATAGCCTTGGGGTCTCGAGAGAAAGGGCAAGCAGGAGCTCAAACAAGCTCAGAGGGCCTGCCAAGAACAACAACAGCATCCTAAAAGCTCTGGAGAATAAAGGGAGTGTATATTTCCTAGAGACCCTTTGTCCTGGAAGGAGAATTAAAACCTAAAGCTAAATATTCAGATAGAGATTATGAAACTGGGGCAAAGCTTCTTTTAAAACATGCTTCTTAGAAACTAGGGTGAAGTAACATGAAATTGTTTCTTCTCCCTTAAATCATTTTTCTTCTGCCCTGTTATGATGTATTATGCCACAACATGACTTTCACTGGAATTCTTTCTTGTGTCCCACTACGCCTGGCCACACAGGAAATCAACTATCAATCGAGTCCTGTGCCTGGAAAACTACATAGTTGCCTTTTGTAGCAATGCTAAATGAAGACATGTTTATATGTTACTTATAATTACATATGATATACAAACTGGTCACAAAGAAACAAAATGAAAAAAGAACGAAGACAAAATTACTGATGTAAATTTTTTGCAGTTAACTTTGAAATGTTTCTTCTATTGTTAAACTGCATATTACTTAAACATGGTAAAGATGACAGGAAATTACAATTCTACAAGCCTTATTATGTGTAAAAATCTGTAGGAATTCTGACTCATTATGGTAATTTCATAATCTCTCACTCTATATAGCTGTGCACGACCTCACTGTACATTAACATAACGAAAGGACGGGGTTAACCATCCCATTCTACCACAGGTCACCCCACAGCATTTAGTCAGTGTCAGGGATGCCACCCCTCCACCCCCTCCCCTGTGGGCTCTCCAGGAGGAAGCAGGTGCCTTTCCTCAGTATGAGGTCACCGCCTTGTGGCCAGATGGGAGCACTGCCGCTGCTGTCACAACCTGACAAAACTCTCTCCTTGCATTTTCTTTCTTTTCTTTACTTATTTTTTCGACTTAAACAATAAATGTATTGTCTCTCAATTCTGGAGGCTCCAAGCCTGAGATCAAGGTGCCAGCAGAGTTGGTTCCTATAAAGAGCTGTGAGGACCTCTATCCTTGGTTCACTTGTCTTTTGGTCTCTTCACATCGTCTCCCCTCTATACGTATCCCTGTGTCCAAAATTCCGTCTCATAAGAACATATGTCATCTGTTGGATTAGAGGTGATCCTAATTACCTCACTTTAACTTGATTATCTCTTTAAAGGCCCTGTTTCCAAATAAAGTCACGTTCTGAGATTACGGGAGGTTAGGACTTCAACACACAGGAATTTGGACAAATGCATTTTCAACTTGGCCCACACCATGCCTGCCACATAAAACGCCATAAGGGCATGTAGTAGGCACTTCATAAACATCTGTCACAAAAATAAGTTTCACTTCTTTATACATTCCTTTTGCTAATCCTTGAATAAAAACACAACTACTTTGATTATATTTCATTCGTCTGTATTAAGATTACTTTTGCCATTTTTTAAAAAATCAGAGACAGAAACAATATGAATAGTGAATGAAATACTATATATAGTCAAAATATTATCTTGCCCAGCCTCACTATTAGAATATGGAGGGGGCTGCCACTCAGCCCACACTGTGTTTCAACAGTTAATCTTTAGCATTCAAAGTGAAGGAGAAATCTCCATTTAACTGTTAACTGTATAAAGGGTGGCCTGGACAGAACACAAACATATAAAAACAAACCAAATAACAGGCCATTTCAATATCTATATATCTTCTGAATTTTGCAATCCTTTTTGATAGTTTTAATAACATGAGGTAACTGTTTTTCTTAATGCTCAACTGATTCACAGGAAAGGTACAGAAAACTATATATAGGCAGGATAGAGAGCTATAAATGAAAACACTAACAAAAGAAATTTAAACTATACAAAAGGGATCAAGTCTCCTACTCTTTATCACTTGGCATATCTATAATAAATTACTAGTTGTTTCATATTAATGTGAAAATATTTGTTTTTGATCAAAATAACTAAGGAAAGAGTGTAAAATCCAAAATAAAGTCTTTTTGAAAGCCATTTTCACCTTATCACTCCCTAATAGGACTAAAAAGAACTCAGGATTAGCTACTGATCGATTCCATCTTTACTGAACTGAGATTTCGAGGCTGTATTCATTTCCTGGTACAGACTTCCCCCGCTACCCAAAAGGAAAGTGTTCCTATGAAACCTCCATAAGCCAAAATGATATAAAGCAAAGAAGCAATTACCTTAGGACATGTCTTGCTAGCGGGTGCACGAAATAAATGGATATAAAGCCCAGGTGGTGACGGACTCAGCTGAAAGTTCTGGCGGCTTGACACTGAGAAGATGCTGAGAAGATGCTGAGTGTGGCTCCCGGCAAAGGAGCTTGAGGGGACCACTCTCCCTGCCCTAGGTGCGCACTGCCTCAGTAACCATTCGCTGCAAAGCACACGATGCTATTTTCACCTTCAGCCTTTTTTTGTAAAAGCAGAAATCGCCTTTGGATTGCTTTCAATTAGTAAAAACAGGTACTAAGTAACGTAGGTCTTTTCCTAAAGGTAAGAACTGGAACACAACGCAGACTTTCAAAAAGTGGGAGACACCTGTACGGCACAAACTGGGTGGCTCAGAACAGAAATAAATGTATTCTCTCACTACTCTGGAGGCTACACGTCCAAAATCAAGGCGTCGGTGGGCCACATTCCTGCTGACACCTGTAGGGGAAGGGTCCTTCCTTCCTCTCCTACCTTCTGATTTGTGGCAGCACAATTCGGATCCACCTCTGCCTTCACTTGGCATCCTCCGACTCTTCACGTCACCTTCCCTCTGTGTGCATCAAACTTCCCCCTTTTATAAGGAGGCTTAGGACCCACCTAAACACCTCATTTTAACTTAATCACCTCCCATCTCAGTGCCACAGGCAGCATGTTGAACATATAAGTTGAAAAAGTCAAAAAATGAAAATATTCAAGATTTCAGCCCTGGCTAGTGTGGCTCAGTGGATTGAGTGCCGGCCTGCGAACCAAAGGGTTGCTGGTTTGATTCCCAGTCAGGGCACATGCCTGGGTTGCGGGCCAGATCCCCAGTAGGGGGCACGTGAGAGGCAACCACACATGGATGTTTCTCTCCTGCTCTTTCTCTCTCCCTTCCCCCCTCTCTAAAAATAATTAATTAAAATCATTAGGGAAAAAAAATTTCATTTTTTAAAAATCCCTCAGTTAAAGAGTTTTAATGTATTTGAAATCCCAGGGCCCATTCTAAGCCAACCAAACAACACCTTAATTAGCTGTCAAATTTCTAAAACAAGCCAAAGGGGTGGGGTGGGGGTGGGATTTGGAAAAAGAACATGGAAATTGCATTTTTCCCCCTCCTGCACGGCCAAAAATCTGCTTCCAAAAACCACCATTTTTCTAACAGAATTGCCACTGGAGTAATCTCTTACAGAATGAAGAAAATGTGTGACTAACAGGAATTCGTCCTGTGCTGGCATTGCCAATGTACCTGGCATTACCTTGTATCACTAATTTTTCACACCTGCATGTGAGAACGCCTCAATCTACCTGTAAATTGTCAAGGATTACTTACAAGGATTCATTCTTATCCTGTTTATATCCCCGCACTACCTGGCTGTGCCTGACAAATATCCAGCAGATAACACCTGTCAGATTGACTTATCAACTAAATGCACTGGAAGACTTTAAACATCACGAAAAAACTATGCTCCATCTTGCTGAACTCAAATGAACTGTTAAAAGTACTTCCCAAATCAGTCGGGAAATTTCGCTTTTCATTTATTGGTATATGAATACAAACACAACGTTAACAACGGGGGGTCAGGGTAACCTCTTCAAATAACGGTTCTACGCTCTCTTGGCTGCCATTCAGCCTTCTCTGCCCATAAGCCCCTGTGAGGCTGTTTTGTTCTTTCCAATCCCTTGTATTCTAGACAGGTCTCCACCTTGCTCTGTGCCCCTAAGAGGATGAAGTCAAAGTCCACAGCAACCAGCTTCCCTTGAGTATCGTTCCCTGTTGGATTTGGAGAGTGGTGGGCACCGCCAGAAACAAGGACAGGAGATGGAAGGTGGGACACCAACTTCCCCCAATGCACCGAGTCAGCAGTAACTTTACCTTCCAGTGAAGGCTGTGGTCCTGCTGAGCACCTACCCTCCTACGAGTCTAGAGGCTCTGCCGCCACTCCTTCAGGCCCAGGGGAGGTGATGGCACCCCACTTTCTAGTTCCTGGGGCTGTGTTAGCCTTGGGTTGGTTCCCCAAGCCCTGCCCACACCTTGGCCTGCCATCCCTTCATTATATTCTTTTTTTATCCCATTTGTTTCCTGCCAGGATATGGATGTGATAACACTCTGCTTTTATCTCATTTGGACCACAATAACTTTTGGTCAAATTGAATAACCTCTTCTTGGTGCTCACTCATTTGTCCCATTCTTCATGACTCTCTAGTTCATATTTCTTTAGACCGGAAATAATGATTCTTCCCTGAGCTGAAACAGAGGTCCCCCTCTCTTCTCATCAATATCCAACTCTTGGAAACTTAATCTCAAATCACTCCACAAACACTTCAGAAATCATGTAGTACAGAAATCACTGCTAAGAGCCCCAGAGGAGAGCAGAGACACTTACGATTCTGTGAATATTTAATTAAGATTTCTATTTTACAGTATGTTTTTAAACTTTTCATTTGGAAATAATTTCAAACTTATAAAACATTACATGAATAAAAATACAAAGAACATTCACATAGCCTCTGCCCAGACTTACCCACTACTAACATTTCACCACATTTGCTCATCATTTGTACCAGACACACAAACACACACACATTTTTGCAGCCATTTGAGGGTAAGTTACACACTTATATCATGGCCCTTTACTCCTAAATACTTCAGTGAATATTTCCCAAGAATAGGGTAATGTCTTAGATACTTGCTATATACACAGTTGTCAATGCCAGGGAAATTAACATTTAACACCTTTAAATAATCTGGAACTGATTTAGTTTTTGTCACACCAAAAGACCCAAAATTGCCCTTTACAGTATTTTCTTCCTTCAAGGTATAGCATCCACTGAAGGGCCAGGTATTGCATTAAACTGTCACATACTATTAGCTTCCTTTAATTGGGAACATCTCATAGCCTACCCTTCCTATATAACATTACAATATATTTTTACAATTTAAAACTCACAGCAGCATACATGGAGAGACTCCATTTCCCGCTACGATGGTGATAAGGCAGATCAATCTTCCCAAGAAACATAACTGGAAAGCAGAATTTAAACAAACAAAAACCATCTGAAGGTATCTGAGAGCTACCATGTCACACAGGACTTGAGGACCACAACCTGTGATATGAGCAGGCATGGCTTTCCACCCACTCTTCCCTGGGCATCTGCATGCTCAAAAGCAGCAGACATTTGGTAGCAGGGCTGAGCAGAGTGGTCAACAGTCTCGCTGGGCTAGGGAAATACCAATAAAGCACAGAGCTATCAGACAGCCAAGACTTAGGGTAGGTCGCGATCCTGGAGAAGAGGGAGGCACAGAATAACGAGCTGCCACCAGAGCCGTCCCTCCCCTCCAGGCACTCAGCAGTGTGTGAGCAGCACAAAGAGGCTGCGGAGGCAGGCAGGAGGAGCGGAGAGAGGCCAGGACGCGAGCAGCACTATAATCAGTCTCATGGCACTAGCGAGATCAAAATCAAAGGATGGAGCCCACCGAGATGGAAGGGTGCTGGGAAACAACTCAGGCTCTCAGTTGGACCCCCTTGAAAGTCTAAAACCCTGCAAGGAAGAATGAACTACAAACAGGCCAACTGGAACTGAGACTGAAACCCACCATGAATGAACGAGCTCAATCCCTGACTGAACTGAGGTGGTCTACTCTGACCCTATTCTGACTGGCAAAAGCCAGAGAAAAAAAATCCTCACTGAAGAAAAACATCGCCACCACACAGAACCTCTACAAGTGTTCATTTTAAAAGTCCATTAATCAATAAAAAATCACCAGGACTACCAGGAAGAAAAGTAGATGATAAAAAGCAGGCCAACAGGTGATCCAGATCAATAGCGCTACTATTTACAGACTCAACTCTACCCCAATCCTTGCTCCATGTGTCAAGCAGAAAAATTAGCTCATTAACCCACAATTAATGCTGCTGACTTCTTTTCTGTGGCTTTCATACATGCCACCATTCTAGTCTAAAACATCTTCCCCTTCTGCTCTGGCGGGTGTGGCTCGGTTGGGCATTGTCCTGTAAACCGAAAGATCACTGGTTCAATCCCCAGTTGGGGTACATGCCTGGGTTGTGGGTTCGGACCCCAGTTGGGGCACGCACAAGAGGCAATGAATCAATGCTTCTCTTCCCCTCTTTCTCCCTCCCTTCCCCATTCTCTAGAATCAATAAAAGACCAAAAAAATGTTTTTTAAATAAAAATATTCCCCTTTTCCTTCTAATAAATCATGCCTCTCTCAATGCCATCTATTCCCTATACACTCTCTGGCAGTACCCTCATAAATATTACTCCTAACTCTACCACTAACCTGCCCAGTTTCCCAAAGGGAGTAACTGTGCTAGAGTCACAGTTAAGTCCACTAGCTAGTTGATACTTATCCTATCAGCCTAAGTCCTCTGGTTGAAGCCCATCCAAGCCATCCAAGATTCAAACCTACCCTCCAAAACAAACAGTCAGGTGTACGACTTCCCTCTTCTTCCTCCCTGCTTTCATTCATTCCTACCTTCATGTGCCCCTCGTCACTGCTCACAATAGAACGCATATGACAACTCTAGAAGCAACAGGAGCTCTGCTACTAGCCAAAGCCAAGGGCGAGGGGTGGTGTGGAAGAATCCAGGTATCAAACAGCTCTTGCTGCCACTCCGTGATCCCTGTTTTCCCTCTGTGAGACCACTCTCCAAACCATGGTTCACATGATTGATATAGGAAGATACATGCCTGGGAAGGCCCAAGAAGGGCCAACAGACCTACTGCTTAAAAGAGGGGGGAGAGGTTTTTGTTTTCTTTCATACCGTCCAAGTGGTAAGAATTATGGAGCCAAAATTAGGTTAAAGATACCTTAGGTAAGGCTTAGGCCAGAGAAGCAGACGTCTCCAAGGGCCAGCTGACATTCAAGTTCACAGTAAAGTCTCCTGCAACCACTCAATCCACTTTGATCCTTCCTTTCTCTTAATACCCAGTTTCCCATGGCATATTTAGCTTCATGAGATACCATACAAATTAGGAGGGTGGGCTAGGCAGTCCCTCAGGTCCAAGTATTCAGCCAGGCACAGAGAATATAAACAGGGGCCCAGCTCTCCCATCAACTTGTACCATAAGATGAGAATAAAGCCATTTACTTGTCTGAAGGACAACAGATGCATCCTATCTAGGCAGTCAGGTAAGGAAGGGAGGCTGCGCCTGAGGCCGGGTCCAACAGCACACAGCATTTCTAGCCACAGCAGAGTTTCGTTTAGGTTTTTGGGTGGTAGTGGATTTTGGTGGGCATTCTGCTTAGTGTTTGGTCTTTATCCTAAGAGCAAGGAGAAGCCATTAAAGACTTAGGCAGGGAAATGACATAATCAGACTGAATTGTTAAAAATTAATTGGGCCACAGTATAAAGAACAGACTGGACAGTGGCAACGAGCAGACACTGCCGGGAGGCAGAGACTCCGGAGCAATGATAGGGGCCTGGACTCGGTTGGTAGCGGCGGCAATCGAGGCAGGCTGACGAAATGAGGACGCACCCTCAAGGGGGGTGTATAGGACTTACGGGTAGACAGGGGAACAGTGAAAAGGCGAGGTAGGCAACAAGGAGGATCCTTGGTCGTCTCTACTCTGGATAGCGGTACCCTGAGGAGACTGAGGCAGCCCAGTTTGGGGTGTGATGAGGAAGGGGGATGGATATCATGAGTCACAGGTGAGAAGGTGAAAAATCAGCTTGCTCGGAGAAAGTGTAACTCTGTCCTGTGATTTGTCAGGCTGGGATAACACACACACGAAGACAGCTGCCAAGTTAACAGGAAGCCGTATTTCTCCCAAGGGACACACTGCCACAGTACAAGTGTCATAATGACTCCTTCTTTCAGTGACTGCTAGTTTCTTATTCAGAGGAAGCTTATTCTGTAAAATCCCACACTATCAGAAATTTTGCTTATACCAGGAAGAAGGAAACATCCCACTCTCGCCTGCAGGATCAAAGTCACTGTGACAAAGAGCAGCAGCCTTGATTTCCAGCTGGTTACAGAGATTCAAATAAGGATTTCTAGACACTATGTTCCCCATCTATGTAAATTTTGTAGTTTTCAAGGAAACAGGACCTGGGTCTACTGCAGACAGACCTAGTGTTGACCACTTCATACACAGATCAACTTTGCTTGAAGCCCATCACGACATGGCTTCATCTGTACTTCACCTAAACTCCACCTTGCTCCAAATCCTACAGCAATTCTGTCCTTGCCTTTGTTGGCAAGATGCCTACAGTTCCTCTGATGTGTGGTCTCCCTCACTGCAGTGAGCCAGTAAACCTGACCTCGTGAGACTATCAGGTCCTTCCTCATGGTCATAGACTGATTAAGCTAGGACAGACATTTAGAATTTGAAACGATTGCCAAACATGAGAAGAAATGCCACATGGCAGTTAGACACAGGGCCCTGAGCATGGAGGAAAGGTCTGAGTTAGAGATAAATCCAGGAGCCACTGGCACCAAGATGGTAACTGAAGCTATGTGTATGCAAGACTGCCCGCAGAGAGGTCATGGAGCAAGGGGAGAGTGGGCTCAGGCCTGAGCCTCAAGAAGTTCCGCTGGTTGACAGGCCACTACAGAGGAGGATGAATCAGCAAAGGAGACTGAGAAGAAATGTGCCAAATGATCAGTGAGGAAAAAAGTGACTACATGGTCTGGGGAAGGCCAGGTACTATGGGGCAAGATATCCTGAAGCCTAACTTTGACCACATCATCACAGATTCAGGTGTGACCCTTGCTTCTGTAAGCAAAATTTGACTTTGGTAGAGGACTGAGCTCCAAAGATCAGCTCAGGGTAATCAACTCATGAGACCCTGACACATTTTTCTGAATGCCATTTTACCAATTTTCAGTGAGAACTCTAACCACCCATCAAACTGACACATTCTGCTACTGGGTAGCACCTTCCTTCCCTTAAGGTAAATGCACCCAGGGTGACTAACTGCTATCAGAAGGTGCTGGATGAGCATGGCATCGGAACTGGGGAGTTAAAGAAACTAATGAACTGAAGCTATGATAACCGGTGACACGGACATATAAGGCAGGGTCCTGATGGCACACAAATCAACCCAGTGCTGAGACTTGATGGGAAAGCAAGGACAAGAGACCCAACTGGGATCCTGAGGCACTCGGGTACTGGCAACAGCCCTCAGCTGCAGGAACGAGGGCAGGAAGCAGTGTCGCAGAAGGCCTGCGAGAGCTGAGACTGTGGAGGAGGCTCCCAGTGAGAGCCACAGCTTGGAGAGAGCGGGAAGACACACTCCAACCCCTCTCTCGGCCTGCTGATGCCTTCCATTGGTGGGCCCCACTGGGGGCCGGCAGGGGAGCCAGAGGAAAGCGGTCTGCAGGGGTCCACAGGGCAGGGCGGAGGAGAGCGGATCTGAGGATTCCAAAGAGCGGGTAACAGGGGGGGCAGCTATGGCATCTGTGGGCATTCTCCCTTCCAACTGGATATGGCTGCCCCTCGGTCAAACATGTCTGCACAAACCAGAAACTTGTACTGTGAAGATACCTTCTTGTCTGGACTAGTGCTAGAAACACAACCTAGGCCCCCTAGGTGCACCTGTCCCAGGAGTGATGGGGAATGCTCGCATGCACTGTGGTGAGTTAACTTTAACCACTGAAACTTGATTCAATCATAATTCAGCCTCAATTAGGCAAGTACTGAATCAGTCCTAGAATATCTCCAAGAATTTCAATAGGCTCCTTGGATGGTGTGTGACATAACGGCTCATCTCAAGTCTCAAAATCTACACGGCCAAGTCTAAGCAAGTCGGACTTAAACCAGAGCTAGAAACTGACCTGCCCATCAACCTGGAGACAAGTAAACACATATCCAGCCATCTCTACAGATACATTTAACTCCACGGTAAGATCCTTAATTTCCACCTATAAGAGCTTAATTTTTAGAGCAGAGCTTTTTCAATTATGGAAGTATAAAATTCTTTTGCCAAAGAAGACAGGTGGAAAGAAAGAGAAGCTGGGAATAGATACTTTAGAAAGCTAGCAACCCTTCCTCCAATACAAACTTACACATGCCCCCAACCCTTCCTCCAACACAAACTTACACATGTCCCAGTTACTCACTCAAGCCCCTCCCTTTCCTATGTCTTATTTGACTCTACTAAATGTAATTAAGGACTAGGACTATACCTTGAAGCTTATTTACAACTATCGTATTTTGCCATGTATAATGCACACTTTTTTCCCCAAAATTTTGAGGGGAAAATAAGGATGTGCATTATACATGGGTACTACTAATTCCATATCTATATAAATGTTTTTAATTCTTGTATTTATGCTTATGCATTAAGAGTATAACTCTAGAAAGCAATAACGATATCTGCAGGCAAAATAATACCCTGAAATACCATAGCTTTGTTTCTAAATATAAATAAGTAAATAACTGAATTTAAAAATTAAAACGAAAATTTTCTTTTCCTGAAAGTTTGGGCCAAAAACTTGGGTGGGTGTACTCTATACACAGGAGCACGTTACACATGGCAAAATACCGTTACTTTACGAAAAATGAAGGTGCTGGAACAGACTGCTGTCATCAACAATGACTGCTAGAGATGAAGTAAGACTCACTTTTCTCTACAATCTTTAACTTCTGGAAGGTTTCCAGTACTTCCCCATTTAGTATTCTGGGTAGGAAGTCCCGTATTTGCATCACTTCAGTTGTCAGCCGTTCCAGGTCCTTCTTTCGGACTTTAACAAATTCTTCTTTAGTTCCCATGAGCTAAAAGAACAAGCAGATCTTCAGATTATTACACTTCTCTCCAGGAGCCCGTCACCTTGCTTCCTTTCTAAGGCCTCTTATGTTCATAGTTTCAAATTTATGTCTTTACCTAAGGTGCCCTCCGCTATACATTAATACCTCTTGGAGCTGAACCCCCAGCCTTCCACACAGGAGCTATTTCTTTAAACGCAAACGAGGCCTTCTGCCTAAAAGTGAAAGAAAACTCCAGCAACTTTTCCTTAGCGTTTCAGTGCCTAATCAGCAAGCTAATCAGGAGGAAAGGATTCCTACTCGCTGGCCGAGGATGGCCACCTCCTTTAGTGTTCACCACAACTGTTCAAGGTTGTCCAAGTCGGAAACAGGAAGCTGGGTCACTTGCTCAAAGTATTGCTATTAAAACGGGACGGAACCGAGGTCCTTCTTCTACATCACGTACAGTAGAAGTGACGTGGGGGCAACTCTGACCCTACACTAAACCCAGACATAAGCGTCACAGCTTCGCGGGGAGGGTCGTCTGCGGGGCTCGGAGGGGAACCACCGCCATCCCCCCCTGTTCGCGCAACCACGGCCCAACCGCGCAGCCTCCAGGGCCCGCAACCACGGTGTCAGAGGCGGGGCGCTCGGCCCGCAGCCCAGGACCAGGCCACACTGTCGGCCAACGAGGCCCAGGGCCGTTCCCAAGTGCACTGGTCGACGCCCACACGGACCGCGGGACGGCGCTCGGAAACAAGGGTGGCAGCTCAGACATGAGGACAGCAGCCCAGGGCGTCCTCACTGACCTCCCGGGTCGCCTCAGCGCCGCCTGCCTCGCCCATGGCCGTCACCGCTTCAGCTCCGTGTGCCGGCACGGCGGAGCGCTCTCTGACCTCTCACGCCAGAAAGTGAGGGAACGTGTCCACGGCGGAGTGGGGCGGCTATGGAGAGCGATGAGGCTCAAACCTCGTAGAGTTTGAGTAGTGTTCTCTGCAGTGCGGGAGAGGGGTGAGATCTGCTAGATTCTGCTTGGACTCTTCTGGCTTAGCTGCGGTTTTAAACTTGTTAACTGCGAAGTGAGAGATCACTCAGACCCAGGTGTAAGTGGCAAGTGAAATAAATAGAATCGGGCTTTTTCTATTTGGCGAGAGATCCTAGATTAAGGGGCAATGCGTTCAAGGGAATTGCCACCCGTGCAGCCAGCGGCCACGCTTCCGCACCTGCGCTAAACTCCTTTAGCAAGGGTGGAAGCCTTCGGTCAACAGGCTCCTCACATGTGCCCCTCATAGGGAGCGTCAGTCTAGCCAGCTGGCTATAACCGAGATGACCACCGTAAACTTGGAGACGCCACATAGTCCATTAGCTTGTACCATTAGGCCCACTGAGTTCGCAAAATATGGTGCAGCTTACGGGTTGAAATGCACTGGGTTACCTGACAACTAAGATTTCGTCTGTTTCTGAAACCCCCAGGAAGCCGACACTGCCAGTTTCCCGGAGTGGGGTGCGTGTTCTCCAGACCAGAGGGCAGTATCCTGAGCACAGTATCCAAATCCCTGCCCACTCCTACCCCGGGACCTCCCTGCACTTGCCCTTCCTCTGCCACAAGGACCTGCCTCCGCACAGGGATCTGCCCTCTACCCTCAGCACCTGCTATCACCGGCCCGTGGCCCTGGCCCGGCACCGGGAACTACCCCAGCAGAGGGACTCAGACACCGGAAGACACTGAAGGGGCGCTGCCCTACAACGGCCACAGAGGCCTCTCAATCGGGCTGCCCCCAGCATCCCGCCAAGAATCCGAAGGACAGCCCTTCTTCCCAGTCTCCACCTGCCGAGGCGGCCCGAGAAGTTTAATACAATCAAAAAACTCGGTGTCGTTTATTTTGTAGAACAGCTGCCAACGAAATGGGGGTTTTTGTTTGGCTTTTTTGTGTGTGAGTGAACTTAAAGATTCCGGACCATTTACAATTGGTCATCCGACTCTTCCAGGCCAAGATCCAGTCCTGGCCAACGTCGCCGTTAACAACCCCCAGCTTTGGCTACCGAAGGACAGCGGAGGCGTGAAGACGCGAAGCAAACCCACCCGGGTTGTTTCTCCAGGTGCCGGGGCCTGCCGCGCTCGCTCCCAGAACGCGCTGCGAGCGGCTGCCGGCGCTTTTATGACGCCATCATCCCGCGCTTCGCCACTCTCCTCTGCGCAGTCGCGGGCAGAGTGGCTCGGCAGCAGTCGCTCAGCAGCTACGGGAGGTTGAGAGGTGGCGGGCTGCCACCGGGGATGCTCCAAAGAGCGCGAGGGCCCCCGCCATGCAGCCAGCCGAGATCCAGTTCGCCCAGCGGCTGGCGTCCCACGAGAAGAGCATCCGGGACCGGGCGGTGAAGAAGCTGCGCCAGTACATCAGCGTGAAGACTCAGAGGGAGACAGGTGGGCGCCCGGCGGTCAGCCGCGCCACATGGCGGCGGGACCTGCGCCGAGCCGCCGGGGGAGCACTAGCTCACGCTCCTGCCGCGTGCTTCTGTGTGTCCGCACCCAGGGAGCCGCTTCCTGCTGGGTCTAGTCTGGTTTTACGTTTGAGGGACAGGCCGACCGGGGTTAGGTGGTCTGCTGAAAGTCACAGTGAGTGAGGGGGCTGAGAATATCTGTCTGACCCCGAGCCTGTACTTTAAATACTAGGCTTAGCCTGATTTATCCTGCTCTGTCCATCGATTCCCGCCATCATCAGACCAATACCTTTAGGAGCTGGGGTTACGGGAGAGAAGACAAACCCTACCCTGGAGGAACTTGTGCTCGTAAAGCTGGGAAGGGCGATCACTGCAGTCGAGCTTGTATAATGTTGTAAAGGAAGTGGAGATCTGGGAAAGAGGGAGCTCCTCTACATACGCTGGCCCACTGGGGTGGCGATCAACATACCTAAACAGGCGGAAGGAAGAGACCAGTAGGAAGTCAGGGAGGGTGAGGCCGGGTCTCGTTGGGGATTGTAGTTGGATTTTAGCTGCAGTGGGTGCCATTGAAGGATTTCGTTTACCTGATGCAAAATGTTCTAGAGATCCTCATGCCCCTCCGAGGTGTGAGCCATAATACGAAATGGAGGTTTTGCTGTTGCACTAAGATAAAGTTACTGATACATTCAGGGTTTACTTTAAAGAATAGATATCTTCCCTGTACTGACATTAACAGTTTAATTAGAAGAGAAATCACAAAAGGCCACCCAGGAAAAAGAATATACAATTTTATGGGAAGTCTGCCAGAAAGAGGAATAAAGACCAAAGTTCCTGACTTCAGTTTTGTGAGGATGTCTCTGACAGACTTAATTTACTCTTATGGTTTCAGGTATCCCAGATATATTGAAGGCACTTAAACCTAAATTTTTAGCTCAGCCCTTTGCTACTTCAGCTCAGCGATGCCCTGCTAACCCGGCGTCTCCACCTGGATGCCCCACAGGCACCTCAGACTCAGGATGCCTAAAAAGTGACTCATTTCTTCTCCCCAAAACCTGTTCTCTTCTGCTGCCCATCTGCCACCTGTGCTCTCTTATTTTGTTCACACCATCCACCCAGTCGAGCTGGGTACATGGTATTGTCCTGGACTCCACTCTTCCTCATCCTCTCCAAGCCCGTTGTCCCGTACCCAGCATCCAATGGCCCTTGGTCCTACCTGCTTCACCTCCTGAATTACTCTTTTCTGGTCTATCTTTATTTCATCTAGACTTGAACCCATCTTCCACAAACCAGCTGAGTCATCTTCATAAAACACATACCACCTTCCTGGAAATCCAGGTCTGCAGATGATGTCTCCTCCCCTCTCCCACCGCTTCCCGTATATGACTGCTTCATGCTCCCTCAACAATAGAAAGACAAGTTTGGAAATAATGGCCTGACATTTGAATCTCATTGACAGGTTCAGATTTTTTTGAGTCTTGTCGTAGGCATAGTAAAGAGAATCTGAGATTTTACTCTTACGGATACGTAAACTCTCCACCAGTAGCATAGCTTTGTGATTTTAAAAACAAATTAGAAGTCTTTGTACTGCTCAAGGCAACTAAATGTTGCCTAGTGCTTTAAATGTCCAGCAGGCCATCCCTGGGTCCTGGTGGACAATGCCCCACTTCTCACCTTTCTGCCTTTACTTCTCCAGCACACACCTAAGAGATTCCCACCCTTGGTACAGTGCCAGTATTGAGTATCCCTTTCCTTATCTCAGAATCTTTCTTTCTTTCAGAATCTTTCTGGGATTCTGAAATACCCTGTTTATCTCTGTTGCGGCACTTAGCCACATTGCTTCTTAATTATCTGTTAATGTGTCACTCTTCCCCCAAAACACTGTAAGCTTCCGTCTGTTTTCTTAGCTGAAAGTGGGAGCACGTCCAGGCTTACAAGGGCCTGGCTGTATACAAGAACAGCAGAAAGGCCAGATGCAATGCATATGGGGCTGAGAAAGAACCTGATGCTCACATGCCTTTGGTGAGCAGGTCCAGGATCTGAAATGCTGAGGCAGGAGCTTGAGGCCAGTGGGTTTACGTCAGTGCCCCAGGGTTTTGTCTAGTTAGCACCCATCACACCTGGAGTAACTTGTCCGCTACCTCTTATTCAATGCTGTAAACACATTGCGCAGAGTATAGTGGGCCTTCAAAAAACTAACTGCAAAGTGGATTTTACAGACAGCGATGATGGAGCAATATAAAGATGGTCTCTGCCACAGTTGTGCTCCGTCAAAATAGAAAGACAAGTTTGGAAATAATGGCCAGACGTTTGAATCTCATTGACAGGTTCAGATTTTTTTGAGTCTTGTCGTAGGCATAGTAAAGAGAATCTGAGATTTTACTCTTACTGATATGTAAACTCTCTACCAGCAGCATAGCTTTGTGATTTTAAACACAAATTAGAAGTCTTTGTAGTGCTTAAGGCAACTAAATGTTGCCCTAGTGCTTTAACTGTTCGTGTTGTGTGTTCCCAACCATAGAATGATCAGTGTCTGTGGTTTTACTCAGGAGGGTTCATTTGTCCTTATTTATTCATTGTTGTATGTAGCAAATGTGAATGGAGTGCTCACTGTGCTTTTATTACTGTGTACACTATTCTTGGCACTGGTGATACAACTGTGAATGAAACAGACAAAAACCCCTGCCTGTTTTATCAATTCTGCAACTTTAATTTGTATTCTTGCTTTCTTTTGGTGGCACATAAAATGACAGTACATCTTACAGCTGGTGGGTGTTAGATTTGTGGCAGTAATGGGAGAAACAAGTGTTTTTTTCAGACTGATAGTTTTAGGAGGCCTCTCGACCTGATGGTTGTAATGACTAGGAGCTGTACCCGTTCTGACCCAGGTGTGGGTTCGAGTGTATCACTTCACCCCTACCTGAAATGGCTCCTGTGCTCATTCGTGGTGAGACAGGCTGTTGGGTTTTCTCATTTCGAAGCTGGGTATTTCCTGCATACAGGGCTCACTTTCATTTCCTCTCAGTTGTTTGAAACTGAACGTACATTGTTGTCGGAAACTTAGTTGTATTCAGTTGAAGCATCTCAACCCCTGAAGAAAAGACAGGTCGAGAAGCAGTTGTGGAACAAAACTGCTCTGGATATTTATTGGGTTGGACAAAAAGTTTGCTTGTTTTTTTCCGTGAGGTGGCTCTAGTAGCGCTTAGCTGCCTTTAACTTCTTTCAAAACAATTTTGTTAGATTGTATTGTGACAGCTGTCATATCAGCGTGCATTTAAAAGAAAAACTTACCAAATTGATGAATTTTTCTGTAACCATTTTAATAGTAAAGATGGAAGAAAATACGCAACATTTTTGGCATATTATGCTTTATTATTTCAAGAAAGGTGAAAAGGCAACTAAAACACAAAAAAGGATTTGTGCAGTGTGTGAAGAAGGTGCTGTGACTGATCGAATGTGTCAAAAGTGGTTTGCGAAGTTTCATGCTGGAGATTTCTCACTGAATGATGCTCCACGGTCAGGTAGACCAGTTGAAGTTGATAGTGATCAAAATGAGACATTAATTGAGAACGATCAATGTTATATATACCATGTGGGAGATAACCGACTTATTCAGAATATCCGAATCAATAAAGTTATTGGTGAAAATGAAAATTTTGTCTTTTATTTTACGGAAAAAAACATACAGACTTTTTGGCCAATCCAATACTTCACCTTCAGAGTTTTGAAGAAATTTAATAATTAACGTTTCTCTGTTTTAGCTTTAAATGCTTCAAAAATTGGGACCTTGTTCTTATCAGCTAATTTACTGGGTGAAAACAAGTGGTTTTTGTACTTGTGTTGAAAATAGATATTTTAAGTGAAAGAAGAGCTTCAACAGCCTATGGGTAGGGAACGTGAGACAACCCTAATACCCGTGAATTGAACACTGCTTTGCTCTTACAAAATGCCTTTCAAACTTGCTCTTAATTTTGGCCTGAACCACAAACACTATATACAGGGTCCAGCTCAAATAACATACCTTTTTAATTATAAAATCTTTTATTACAAAATCATAAGCATGTAATTCTGTAACATAATGTCACACTCAAGCACACTATGTGACATTTTAGGTGAAATGTTCAAATTAAAACTATAGATTACTACACCCATATAATTACCTTACCTAACCACATGCAAGCAGGCGTTACTTCTGCTGGACCCTGTATGTATTATAGGTGAGGAAACAGGCCAGCTAAAGGGTTAGGGAGAGTTCTGTAACGTTGCATGGCTAGTTAGTAGCAAGCCGAGGCCTGACCAAGGATTTGTTTCTATTGTACTACTTTGTTGCCTCACATAGGATGAAACAATCAAAATACCGTTGAACATCCATCCAGCTCCCTTTCCTGTCCACTATCTAGGGCCTGTTAATCACAGTTACTTTGTCAAAATCTGTTTTCAATTACAGAACATCTGGTACATCATCTTGTACCTTCACCTATTGCAGGTATGGGTTGTCCAGAGCCATCTGGAGATACACATTGTGTTATTTTTAAGTGAAAAGGGCCAGAACACAGAATATACAGAACACGTGATGCTATTTAGGTCTCTCTCACACATGCACAATTGTACATTTCTGTGTCACATGTAAGTAAATTTGCAGGGAAGATCTGGAAAGATACACATCAGTAGATAACAGTGGTCCCTCTGGGAGGAGACTGGGGTTTGGAAGGCAGTGAACAAAGCACTTTTGACTGTATACCTTGATGTAGTATATGAATTTTTTGCAATGAAAATGTTTTTCTTGGTTAGTACTCCCTCACAGTTTTAACAGACAAAACATCTAAGCCACCCTAGTTTTAAGGGGAAAAAACTGGAACAGCTTCATGCAGAGCTCAGCTAAAGACACCAGACCCAGCTTTTCTCTATAGCAAACTCTGCTACCCCCAGGTTGGTTTCATTCTCAGGCTCCCCATCATGTGGCAAGGCAGCTGAGTGCAGGTCCCAGCTGTCTTCTCTCACGTCTACTGGGAGAGAACTGGAGATTTTCCTAAAGCCTGAGCAAGGGGATCTTTATCTGTGGGGAGTCCGTTCTTGAACCAGCCTGGTGGCCAAGGGAATTCGTGCTCATTTGTTGTGTAAGCTCAGCTCACTGCTTTGCCTCCGTGGGGATGAGTCCAGCCCAACCACTGCCTCTTCCACGGGCCCTGCCTTAATAGTGGGCAGCCCCGGAGGGGAAAAAGGTGTAGCTGCCCAGCAAAAGGAAGGAATGCCCAGTATCAAACCCCATGCAGAAACCAGTGTCATTTAAATCCAGTTCATCAGTGTCCATGATTTTTTAATTTCATTATGAAGAGTTTTCTAAACAAGAAGAAAGACAAGAGCCTACAATAACACTTTGGAAATACCATACAGTTGGGGTGTTTTTTTTGGGGGGGGGTCTTTTTTATTAAGGAATATTTCAGATACATAAAAAGTCTACTCATTATTCAGCTTCAGTATTTATTAATACCTGGCCAGTTTCTCTAATCTGTGCATTTCCTCCTTCGCACTAAATCCTTCAGCAAATCTCAGATAAGCTCAGTTCATTTCCAGATACTCAGCATGTATCTCTAGAAGATAAGGACTCTTTTAACATAACCACAGAATCATTATCACACCCTTTAAAAAAACTCTTAGTATGAAATATTTAAGCTGTTCAATTTTTCCCATCATTTCATAATTTTTTAAATGACAAATCAGAATTCAGAGAAGACCTATCCATTACATTTGATTGATATGTCTGTTGAAACTTAAATTCTAACAGTTCTTATGCATCTTTTTTTCCCCATGCAGTTTATTTGTTGGAGAAACTGGGTCATTTGTCCTGTAGAGTTTCGCACATTTAGGGTTTTGCTGCCTGCATCTCATGGTCTCATTTGACATGTTTCTCTGTCCCCTAGGGGCATTTCCTGCTAACTGGTATTAATGGTTAGATCTGACAAGATGTAGGCTAGTGTGGGGGAGGGAGAAATTTTCCTCTACCCTTCAGTGTTCTCGCTGGCCTAATAATTAAATGGAAGTGAGGTGGATTAATGAGAAAGTAACCAAATTTTATTACATACGTACATATGGGAACCCCGTATACATGAGAGAGTCAGAGATCTCCACATACAGGAGTGGTCCAGAGACAAAATTAAAATGAAGTGTAGGTATATGTGACATTCCAAGCTAAGGATAAAGCAAGGCACCTGGGGCTTCTGAGAGGTGGGGGGTCATTGCAGGATGATAAGAAACGCAGGTGTCCAGTAATTAGTAGTTTGTCTTGCCCTATAGCTGGTGATACGTTATGAGCGAGGACCCTAATATAAATTCATTAAGGGAGAGGTAAGAATTTCTCTTGAGGCAGCAGGGTCTCGGTTGCCTTCAGCTCGGAACAGTCGTATACCACAGAGACACATCTCGGGTGACTCATTCTGAAACCCCATAGCAGCTTTTTTGGTTTTGTGAGATCACGTAGCAGATGGTGCTGTGTCTTCCCTACTGCATCGCATCTAGCATCGGATGAATTGTTGCTGATCTCTGTGAGTTGGGACAAACCAGTGGGTTTGTGTGTTACTGGTCTCATTTATCCATTTTCAAGTTCTCAGTAATTTTTAATTTGATGTTTCAGCAGCCATTGGTGATCGTTGCCCAGGTCCACTAATTCATTAGTCTTAACAGAAATGAATATAAGCACAGGTTCCTATGACAAAATGACTGCAATCAGGACTACAGTGGGCTCAGTTCCAGTGGAGTTGGTCACTCACACCGTGGATGTGTTGTATTCTCGACAGGCGGATCCCCAGATGTGGCTTGTTTGTAATGAGAGGAGAGAAAAACCAAGTGGCACATCATTTGCCCAACCTCTAAAGGGCATGAACTTTAATAAACTAATTTTACTATGGTTTCTAGTATATTGGTCTTAAGCAAGAATATCAAAGAAAATGCACCATAACAAGATTGTTAATATAGGAAAAGATTTTAGTAACTTGGAAATCAATACCCATAAAGGTAAAATCTCACTCAGCATGTACTAATTAAACTTCATTCCATCCATCAAAAGGATGTTTGTCACTTTTTAATTATCTTTTGGAGTATTGAAATCACATTGATTCCAAATATATACTTGTTACATTTACCTAGTCAATCAGTTTGCTGCTCCAAAAGACTTTCCTTAGTACCTCCTAGTGCAGTGTTAATAAAGACCATTTGTAAGACACATTAAGACTTGAGGGTTTGGTTTATTCTCCACAGGCTTGGAAACTACAAAAGTTTACATTTTCCTGATTTTACGATTGCTTATGTCACTCAGCAGTTATTCCATGACACCTGGGGTTGACCCAACAGATAGAAGACTGTGTGCCTTGTGGCTTGGCCGTAGGTGGTACAAAGGGCTTAAATAATGAGGACAAGGCCAACCAAGGTGGTGCCAGTTAAAACAAGACTAAAATTGCCCAGTAAATGAAAACCATAAACGGGAGTCGGGGAGACCAGGGTATAACCAAGTGTGACCTCAGAGCAAGATCCTTAAAAGGGTCGTTTAGCAAAGCTATCCCAAAACTTTGCCACTTTCCCTGGGGCCGGGTATATGAGACTCGAGCAAATCCTGCATCTTTTGCAGGATCTGCACTTTACTTTGCATGACCAGTGGAAATGTTGGTGTGCAGGGTGAGATGCTAGCCTAAGCAGAGGGGCACTTTGGGGAACTCATTTTATAAATGAACACTCCATTAATTACTTTTTTTGTTGTGGTAACATTTGCTTCCTTACATTAGTCAGGCAGTGAGGGCGCACCATCACTACCACCTTGCCTCCATAGCTGATAAAACTGCATAATTAACGTGTTTGTTTTGTAACAAAGAGGAAATGTGTGCTTCAGACAAAAAAAGACCTTTGCAGATGAAAATGTATGTGGTGTTATTCTCGCCACTTATGTGGCAGTTCTGAACTTTAAGAAAGGAAATGCAAGGACTCTGAAAGAAGATTTGTGTGCTGTTTTGCCCTCCAGGTGGTTTCAGTCAAGAAGAACTTCTGAAAATATGGAAAGGTCTCTTCTATTGCATGTGGGTGCAGGATGAACCCCTTCTGCAGGTAACATGCACTGCCTGTGTCATATCACTGGGTCTTTGGCTCACCGAGATCAGAGAGACTTGCTGCATCATCCCCTAATGTACCAAACTGAAAAGCGTTGCTTCAAGGATTCCCTGTCACCTCTTGTCATATAGAAAGGGATGCAGTGTCTAAGCATTGAGGTTAATTATCCTTTCAAATAATAAAGAATGCACATAAAGTGATGAGTTATTATTTCTCTGCCACAGTTTCACAGTTACGTAGTAGGTTTTACATTACTTAACGTTTTTGTTAGTTTTCTGTTATTTGTGATCAAAAATGTCATTGTTATAGCACTAGTTGAAGAACCTATGAGCGGCCAGGGCTCCGGGCTAACTGCTACCACAGTTTAAGCGGGTGCCCGGAATTGGGCAGCACCTCACTGGGGTCAGGGTGTTCACAGAGCCACTAGCGGCCCCCATCTGGTTCCCCCGCCATTGAAGTCAGCAGGGGCTCAGCACAGATGCGCATGTGCCTCTGGATCCCATCTGCCAACCGTACTGGGCACCCCCACGGCAACTATTTAGAAAAGTGATTTTCACTGTTTAAGGAGCTTTGTCATAGTGTGTAAAAGCAAAGTGGAGGGATAAGCCTTGAAATGCCATTTGAAACCCTCTGATGTATAACACATTACTGGAAGATTTTACTTGTCTAGGTTTTAAGGCACAGTGTTGCCACTTTTACTCCCCTGAGCACATTTTGAGTAGGATAGCATGGCAAAATATTTTTCAATTACATTCAAAAGTAACAGCCAGCATCTTTAGCGGAGGAAGAAAAAGTGACAAGAACAGCACTTTGGAGCCTGGGGAACTCCTTGGAAATGGCTGCTGGAGACCTGAGGCCAGCGAGGTACAGATAATGTTCATGAGGGCCTGCCTTACGTAGCTCATCAGCAGAGTCGCATTAATGCCACTCCCCAAGGCAGGTGTCCTCAGAGACCCAGACCACCAAATTCTCCGCACAAACAGGCTTGCTGCACTTCCAGTGGCATTTTGCTCAGGACAACCTAGGAGGGCGCTGTTCCCTGTGCTGTTGCTGCCACCTGTCCCTGCACCAGCAAAGGGAGGGGCTTGCTGGTTCCACTCACCAAGCTTCCCGCAATGACAGTCCTGGGTCTGACTGCGGCATCACCTGCTTCTGGGACATCTGTGTTTCTGTTACTGGGGGGATCAGGATAAACATCTCAATTTAAACTTTAATGTGTTTTTAAAGCCAGGAGTTGACAGCTAATTTATTTCTTCTGTAGGTCATTTGAACACATAAGTAGGGGTACTCTTTTAAACATGCAGCTTAAACAAATCACAGAGGCGTAGGGAATTGGCACAATAGTTTGTTGAAATAGGGGATTTTGCTTTTATATGAATTTCTATAAAATTCACATATTCACAACATATTCCTTAGTGAAAGTGACATTGAAAACAGGTACAGACTCCCACCCAGCAAGTTCGGGAGGGGGTGCTGGCCACGGTGCTGTCATCTCTCAGCATTGCCCCATACTAACCCCGCTGTCTTTCCCCATCCCCACCTTTACAGGAGGAGCTGGCCAACACGATTTCCCAGCTCATCCATGCAGTTAACAACCCAGAGGCCCGTAAGTCCTGATGTTTTCTTGACTTTCAAAACTTGTGTGTTTTTCAGGTTTCCCAGCTTGCCTATCTAGTCCGTGTTATCTCTTCACCTTTTTCCCTAGTTCCCATCTCCCAGTGATTGAATTTAACATGAACCTGGGGCTGCCAGTGTGTAGATGTCAGGCAACAAATTTTTCCCATGGGAAGAAACTGTGATAAACTCGGGTGCTGACTGTGAAAGAGGGTGAAGGAAGTATCTTGTGGAATAACATATTGGACATCTTAAAGATTTCCAAAAAAATATTTTAAATAATAATCCCCCAGAATCTCCAGTTTCTGAGTCACTTTGACATTCCTAGAAGCTGTGTATGCATATGCCAGTGTGTGCAGTAACCTCCGGGTGCCAGGTTTATCCTCAAAACTAGAACCATTTAAGGTTGTCATTGGTAAGGAACTATAAAGTAACCCCCATTTATCGAAAAGAATAAACAAAAGGGGACATTATTCCTGGAACATTCAGGCTTTGATTACTTACAGAGGATGAAAGAGACAGCAGAATGAGTTTGTTCTCCCCACTCCGGAGAACAAAATGCCCCAGTGGCCTTCATAACCCCCCCTCCGTGGTTCTCTGAACTTTAGCTGAGTCTCAGCAGACATGTAATGAACAAAATTCTATACCTGGGGTATAGTACAGGTTTTCATGTACCAAGAAAGTTGTGTGTGGAAAAAAATGAAGCAAAAAAAAAAAAAAATCAAAAAAATTTTTGGCCAAAAAAGTGCTAGTTTTGTGGCTCAGAAGAGAAAAATAGAATGTTTTATTATATGGCTTACCCAGCTGACACTGAACATGGAACAAAAAGCTGAGTTTCTACATGGGTCATCCAAGTGTCCATCAAAATTACTGGCTTTGGATTGTTAGCTGTAGGTGGATGGAAAGGACCAATAGGTATGGCTAAGGAAATCTTTCGATCTAGAAACATGGCTTTCAGGAGATAAAGAAAAATGGCCCAGCGAGCATTCTAGTTGGGCATTAAGATATTACCAGTCTTACCCTGGCCAGTTGTAGCTCCTTTGATTGGAACGTTGTCCCATAAACCAAAGGGTCGCAGGTTCGATCCCTGGTCAGGGTACACACCTAGGTTGTGGGTTCAGTCCCCAGTCAGGGTGCATGCGAGAGGCAACCGATCTATGTTTCTCTCTCACATCAGTATTTCCCTCCCTTCCTCTCTCTCTAAAATCAATAAGCATGTCCTTGGGGAGGATTAAAAAATTTTTTCTCCAAAAGATACTACCTGCCTTCTTATTACTATAATGTGCTTTTACTTTAATGCAAAAGAAATTATTGAGGGTATTTAATGATTGACCAAATTTTCTAGCAATCCAAGAATTTTTAAGAAAAGTAAATAACAAGTAATCCTAGTCTGTTTTTCTCTTCACTATTTTTGTGCTATATGGTAATGTTTTAACCCGAAAACCAAGTATTCAGAGCCTTTTGTTCACTGCAGAATACCTGTTCATTCAGACCTTTTGGCAAACCATGAACCGAGAGTGGAAGGGCATCGACAGGCTGTGCCTGGACAAGTACTACATGGTGAGATCAGCAGGCCTTCGTCCCAGTTATCGCAAAGGCTCATGTGAGGGGGGAAACGTTCAGCACCTTAGAAACAGTGGGAAGGTTTGTTTGTGAAGCAAAGTAAATTCTGGGCGTGCTGAGATGACAGAACAGTTACGCACCTTTGAGCCTGTGCACGGGGTCCTCTGTTTGTCCCTTTTAGCTGTTGGAGATGAGTGTGGGGTTCTTTAGTTAACCTTTTACGTTCTACAAGCTAAACATGATTATTGTGGCTGTTTCTTCATTTGGGGATCCAGGCTGCCCCCGTGTCGTTGGCCTCATTCTGCCAAGCCGATCAATCATTCTTACTTCACTTTCGTAACACAAGTTGTCTTTCTTTAGCTGATCCGTCTAGTCCTGAGAGAGTCCTTTGAAGTTCTGAAGCGGAATGGCTGGGAAGAAAGGTTGGTAAATTGTTTGGGTTACCATGTGGTGGCCTGAAACCTTTTAAAGGAATAATGTGTTTTTCAAGCCTGTCAGTTAACCAGCAAGTATGAATTGCCTGGTCTGTGTCTTCCACTCTTGAGTGCTGTGAGAGGCAAAACCCCTTTCTCATAAAGAACTTAAAACCCAGCAGAGCAATGTAAAAGAGTTGAGCCCACATGACAGTCGGCTTTTTTATAGTGGTTTCAGTAGTTGCTTTTTCCCTTATAAAACTCTCTCAGCCTCACATGGCTTGCGGTGCAGTGTAGCAGGAGGCTGAAGGTTACGTCTTTCCTGGGGGGAGAGAGGTGTTGGCATGCTGTAGATAACAGGCCTGTATGTGCTCTCTCTAGCCGAATCAAGCCTTTTCTCGATGTCTTGATGAAGGAAGTCTTGCACCCTGAGAGTCAATCTCCTAATGGAGTGAAATTCCACTTCATTGACATTTATCTGGATGAACTCTCCAAAGTGGGAGGGAAAGAGGTAAGAAACAGCTTGACATCTGCCAGCAGCGTGGTGAGACCACAGCTAACCCCAGCAGGGCGCTGGCTGTCCTTCAGATGCTCCTGGGAGCTGGGAGTGGAGGAGGTACAGGGCTGGAAGGGAAACACCCATTAGCATGCAAGTGATTATCTGAATTTGGGATTGTGAGCAATTTTTACTGCTTTTTTTTCCCCCACAAGTGTTCTGCAGTGAACAGGGATTTTTTTAACTGAAGAAAGTATATATGTTTTATTTTTAAAATAATCCCTCATCGCAGCCCCTGACAGTATGTTGCACAGAGCTGCGCCATGGAGGAGGCAGCGTGGAGCAGCGCTGCCTGGACTGGGCGGGGCTCCTCAGTCACTGTGCTGAGACGCCCCTGTGGCTGGAGGACGGCCCTGGCCTTTAGCCTGGCTCCGGGCCCCTGGGCAGTTTGTGCGCTGTGCATTTGGGCATTGTGAGTGTCACTCAGTCTGATTCAACCCAAGTGAAAAAACAAGTGGTTCCTTTTTTAAGGACATGTTGGAAAGGAGAAAGGGTTTTTTTTTCTCCTATTCTTACTTCTTTTTGCCTCTTTTATTTCTAAACCACAGCTTTTGGCAGATCAGAATCTCAAGTTTATTGACCCATTCTGCAAAATTGCTGCCAAGACTAAGGAGTAAGTGATTCACATGTGTCTTATTCCTGCGACTGGTGTTTAATTGGGGGCGGGGGGCTTTGTCTTGTTTTGTGAAGCATGATACAGGGAACCTGGGATGGTTGTCAAAGCTAGGAACAGCCAAATGCTTAAATCCCAATGACCAAACGTTTGAAGCTTTGAGTCATAAGTTGAGTTTCCTAGCTTTGCTATTTGACCCCAGTCATACTGAGAATCACACCCTCCCCTACCCAGAGTTCAGTCTGTTGTCTGTCTAGCCCACTGCCTCCAGCACAGAGCCCTTGGCTGGCTCCTTGCAGCCACAGTTGGTTAGCACAGAAGTGTAGTTAAACATACAGGTGCTTTCCGAGCACCTGAGCAGTCACACCGGGTCCTGAGCAGGCTGAAAGTGGAGGCTCAGTGACTCCTCCTCTCATCCCTCTGTCCTTCAGATGATGAGGTCCAGACCATTGGTTTTAATCACATCCTCTCTGCTGTGCTTCCCCCTCAGCCATACATTGGTGCAGACTATAGCTAGGGGTGTTTTTGAAGTCATTGTAGATCAGTCCCCTTTCGTACCTGAAGAGGCAATGGAGGAACAGCAAACTAAAGTGGGCGCCAGCGACCTCTCTGAAGAAGAGAGAGCCAGAAACGAAGTGACATGGAGAAAAACATTCAGTAAAAAGAAGACAGGTGAGAGAATTTCCTTGAGCAGCCTTTCTCTTTTTAGGTGAAGTCCTCATCAAACAAACACTTTTTAATACATTGGTTGGGATCTCACTGACTACAACCCAGAATTCATCAGGGGCCTTGGACACCACCTGAGACAGGAAGCAGGTGCATATTTCAAACCCCTGTACCCGTTCAGGGGTCCTTTGGGGAAGACCCTGTGCCTCACACACAAATCTGTATCTCTCGGGATGGTGGGACATTCTCCAAGGGCTTTACCATTGTTGTTGCTATGGCTTTAGGTTTTGTTTGTTTCTGTTGTTTTGGCTTTTTTGTTGTATTTAAACAACCTAACGTGGACTGGCATCTCCCCTAACAATGGGAGACCTACTGTGCAGTTCTTCTGTGAGTGCACACTTATTTCTGTAACCTTTCTGACCTCTGAGTTCCTTTAGGGCTCTTTTTCTTGAGGTATTTGAATGTCCACTGTGGGCTGTCACCGTTCTTACCACTGTTTTATGTCCTTGATGTCATGTAGAGAGTGTAGATTAAAGTTGCAGCCCATCAGAACCCTGGCGGTGGTTCATGGCGTCTTGGTGTACAGCTGCGATAAGTGGTCAGGGCGTACCCATACTTTTGAAATGTTACAAAGCCATTGAAAAGCAGAATTTTCAAAAACCAATGACCAGAGAAAATTTAACAGTGATTTTGCAAGCAGGATAAAACTCTTTGTGGAGCCTGATTTCTTTTTTTTAAATCCTCACCCAAGGATATGTTCTTAATTGATTTTAGAGAGAGAGGGGGAGAGAGAGAAACATTGATCAATTGCCTACTGCATATGTATGTGCCCCAACCAGGGATCAAACCCACAACCTAAGTATGTGCCCTGACCGGGAATCAAACCCTCAACCTTTTGGTGCACGGGACAATGCTTCAATTAAGTGAGCCACCCGGCCAGGGCTAATTTGTTTTAACATTTACCTGTGCCTTAAATAATCTGGGAGGCAATGTATCAAAATGTTAATAGTTAGCCCTACCTGGCAGGGTTGTGCATGACTTCTGTTTGCTTTGTACTTTTTATTTTTTAAGGTTGTACTTTTTTCTTTTTGTTTCTTTAAGGTTTTATTTATCTTTAAAGATAGGAAGGGGGAGAGAAAGAGAGGGAGAGAAACATCAGTATGTGGTTGCCTCTCATGTACCCACCTACTGGGCACCTAACCCGCAACCCAGACATGTGCCCTGACTGGGAATTGAACCGGCGGCCCTTTGGTTCGCAGGCCAGCACTCAATCCACGGAGCCACACCAGCCAGGGCTGTTTGCTTTGTACTTTTTTTGTTTTCCTAGATTTTCCACATTGATCATATATTATTTTTCTAATCAGGAAATAAAAGGGAAAAGAAGAAACATTTTAATTTTAAATTCCACATATGTGACAGATGAACTGAAAACCCAGAGCAAATTCTGTGTGGTCCTGCCAGCTGTCTCTGGGTCCCCCCGTTCCCCACATTTCTGTGTAAACTGGAGGCATCTCATTCTCTGAGAGCATCCATCATGGGGACCCTGTTCTGTCCTCTCTTTGCCCTGAGCCCACACCACAGATGAGCTCCTATGAATCCAAAAGAATACAAGTTTGAAACGTTGAGTTGTCACTGGTAATTTTTATCTACTTTTTCTTGGGCTTTAGTGTTTCTTTGAATTACTTATTTAATGTTAAATTTTGCTCCGATGTATTAACTTGTGTTGCCTGAGGCAGCCCTGTGAAGTCAGCGTTCCGCGCTGGAGATTTTCACTGCAGCCCCAGCCCACCTGAAGTGAGGCGCAGGCTCCTGAGTCCGCCCTCCCCTCCCAGGCCAGAGCCCACTGTGCCTGAGCCCCTGGCCTCGGAGCTTCCATCCCCGCCACTGTCTGACAGGCGGACCGTGGGTGCTGGACAGCATGAAAGGCCATGGAGGCTTGTCTGGAATGGACTTAAAAGACAGAATTTGACCCCGGCTGGTGTGGCTCAGTGGATTGAATGCCAACCTGCGAACCAAAGGGTTGCTGGTTCAATTCCCAGTCAGGACACATGCCTGGGTTTTGGACCAGGTCCCCAGTAGGGGGCGTGCAAGAAGCAATCAGACTGATGTTTCTCTCCCTCTCTCCCTTCCTCTCTGCCTAAAAATAAATAAATAAAATCTTTTAAAAATAAATAAAAGACAGAATTTGTGATTGCTTCCAGAGGTGTTTTCTTATCCAGGGGCTGAAAAACCAAAACATCTTTTGGAAATTATAAACGTGTTTGCAGGGCTTTTCTCTTTAAAGAAATTTTCACTGAGAGACATCTAATTAGATGGTCACTCCTTCGGAAGTAGTCATTGCTGTGTAGTGAAAGAATTTTGTCTTTGGCCCTGTTTTAATAGCACTGGACAAACATCACTCCAGGAAAGACGGAGTCAGTGATGAAGGTGAGAGAGACAATGGTGGCAGCATGGAGGACACTGGTCCACTTCTCCAGGTTGGTGGCAGTTGTTGCTTTTTATAGAAGATAGAGTTACTGCGGAATGGCCTGGCTAATTGGGAATTAAGGGCAGAGCTAATTAAACTCTGAGGCCTAATGTGTAAAGTCCTTTTCATCCCTTCAGTCACTAATGTCACATTCTTCATAATGAGCTTATTGGAGACAAATTTATATACGATGGAATTTTGAATTCCATCAGTCTTCATTTTGGCTTGAATTGCTAAGATCTGTTCTATTCCATTCAGCAAAGTCAGCTCAGTAGTGCTATTCAAATAAAGTTTACTATGTTACCAAGTGCAAATTAGAAAAGGAAGAATTACAGCTAGCTTCTTCCAAGCAGAAATAGAACAGATTTTTCAGAGTTCTTCCTTAAGCCTTTGGTTGCCAGACCTCAGCACATGGTTGTCTAGACAGTCCTCTGAGAGCTTCCAGAGTCCCTCGCTGTGCGTGTGCTGTCACTAGTGGATGTGCGTTTCCAAGTCGTGTTCCTGTGGGTTTATGTTAGTTTTTCTCCTCTCATAGTTTGACTATAAGGCTGTTGCTGATCGACTCCTGGAAATAACCAACAGGAAAAATATCCCTCCCTTCAACAGGAAACGTCTCTCCAAACTAATCAAGAAGTACGTATATTGATTGAGAGGCTGTCACTTGATTCTCATTCATGTTTAAGTCTAGCCTTTTCATTTAACTCACAGTATAGGATGAGCTGTACCACTTATCTTTTTTATTTATAGCTTATATATACACACACATATAAACTGCAGTGGTTAACAATGACGGCTGCCCACCTGCCCCTGCCCAGTTCCATTCTTGGAATGCAGCCATACTCATCTCTTGTAGCTATTTCATGGTGATATAAAAAGAAGTCTATTGATGATGTCTAAAATCAGTAGACAGAGAAACTGCGATGTGAATGTATTGCTGAGATCTTAAGTTGTCGGTGCGCTACTGAGCTGGGGAGGGGCGTAGCTTTTTGCCCTGTCTCCCGCCTCTCAGTGCGGCTATGCTAAAGTCGTCGTTGATACCGTGGTGACTGTCCCAGTGATTCACTGCAGAGCCCTGTGGCGTACTGTGATTGATGACCTACAACAGCTGAGTCTGATGACACTCCACGTGAGCAGGCACTGTTCTGAGCACTTAAATTATTTCATGTTCGGAAGATCCCTATAAGATGGCTCCTGTAATTTTCTCATTCAACGCACAGGTTGACTCAGGCACAGGGAAGTCACCGCCTTTGCCCAGCTGCCCAGAGTCATAGCTGCCAGACACAGGTCTGGACTCAGACTCCTGCTCAGCGCCCCAGGGCTCTGCGCCCGAGTCCACACAGCGCTGCACCCTTCCTTTGTGTTCTAATGCACCAAAGTCTCGTAGACCAAACACTGCTTGGCATCTCTCCACTTGGTAAACGAAGAGGAGAGCTACATAGAGGCAGAGATTAAAGCTGTTTCAGCCTTAAGAGACTGGAAAGATACCGAGAGTGGTTTTGCCCTTCGTTTTTGGTCTTTGTGTCACGCCACCTCTTTAGCCTCCCCTTCTAGAGGGAAAAGAAAGTGAATTACAAATACTACATTTTAAAAAGTTTTGGGCATATGTTTATAGAAGACAGAAGATTTCTTAATGAACTTCCTCTGTTTTCTTTTTCAGATTCCAAGACCTCTCTGAAGGTAAGGAAGTCACAGGATTAGAACTGATGTTCTTACCTAAATATGGACCTGATTGAGCACATTTATGCCAAATAGTAAAACATGAGATTGAAAACATAAGAAATAGTAGTAACCTTTACCTTTGAAAGGTCATCAGTTACACCACTTGCATGCACAGCTGAGAGAAGCCTTTAGAAGAACCACAGTGTGGGGCTTCTTTTTTTTTTTTAAATCTTGCCCACCCACTCTCCCATCCCAGGGACCAAGCTGAACCACACACAAGGGGTACCAGAGCAAGGGTTAGACTGGAGGGCATTGGGGGCTGGGGACGCTGTTTTAACGAGAAGGATTTCCATTGGTCCAGGAAAGTTTCCGTTTGACTCTTTATGAAGAACAGTTGAGCTCTCGGGTCCCTTTTGTTGACTGCTAAGATCAGCTGTCCCCTGGGGAAAAGCTGCTTTCTATAAACTTCGTTACATTTGAGCAAATTGGTGGCCCACTGCCCCTGCCCCTTGGGCCCCTGGGGGTGCTTAGAACTAGGGTGTTCGGACCTGGTGGAGGCAGCACAGCCAAGCCCCAGGGCTGAGCTGGAGACAACGTCACCCAGGGTTTATAGCTCCTTGCCCTGAGCGAGGAAGCCACAAAGTTGTTTTAAGTCTAAAGTTCCTGTGTTCAATAACTTTGAGGTTTAGATAGAAGAAGTAGTGAAGAACAGTGATAAAGAGGCAAAAATGGAGGTTAAACATCTACCTGCCTGGCATGGGGAGAGGACATGGCTCTCAGGCCCCTGGGGACAGCTGTGAGCGTCTCAGAAAGCTGACTAAAGGTGACTTTGGTGCCCAGCAGGCAGCATACCTCATTTGGGTTTTGCTGAGGATGTTTCTGCTGATGAAGATGACCAAATCCTCCACCAAGGAAGGCACAAGAAAAAAGGAAATAAACTTCTAGAGAAAACCGACATGGAAAAAGGGGAAGGTGAGGCAAGGCTTGGGACCAGCAAGGCCTGAGAAGGGGTGGGCAGCCCTGAGGGACAGCGGGCGCCTTTGCAGTCCTGGGAACCTCGGAGCCACTGTCTCCAGAAATCATCCAGAGCACAAGCTTCTGCTTTTGTGGCTGAAAAGTAAAGATTGTTTCCATGTGTTTGATTTTTCCGGGGTGCCCTTTGTTTACTCCTGGTGGTACCTTTGGGGAAAGTGGCTGAGAATGTGGAGACGCCAGATACACACTGTCCTGTGAAGCGCTTGCTCTAGGGCCGTCCTGGGTCTGTGGCTTTCACCTTTGGCCTGAGAATCAGTAGAAATCTGAATATATTTCAGTTCCATCTACATTGAAAGAGGCTTTAGGAAGCTTTCTAATCACAGTTGGGAACAGGAGGAAATGGGGCTAAAGGAGAGAACTAGTGGACCTCAGGCGTGCCGAGGATCAGAGCCACTCTTGCGACCCAGAATCCCCTGCGACACCTGCTATCCACTTGGCAGTGGGGCACCTGTTTATTGATTTATGTGTCTTTCTAGGAAACCAATTCTTTCTGCCTGAAGGAGAAGAGAGTAAAGGCAACATTCAGAAGAGGAAAAAGAAAAAGAAGAAGAACCACCTTCGGAATGAACGTTTAGGGTCGGGGGACGAAGCCCAGCCCCCAGAACAGAATGGGCGCAGTGAACCAGAGGCAGCTCTGGGACAAGCACAGCAGCCAGATGCGGCTGAGCGGGGGGCAGGGGCTGCGCCCAGCCCCCAGGAGCAGAGTGGCCCAGAGCGCCCCCGCTCGCACGCTCCCACGCACAGCAAGAGGAAACGACCGAGGAAGAGGAACCCACAGCTCCAGGGCCTGATCTCAGAGTCTGCAGCGTCACCTCTGGGGGACTGGTGTCAAGGTGGCCTCGGCAATGGTCACGGTCAGGTGCTTGCCCCCAAAGCTTCCCCAGCCAGTGGAGCCCCAGCCATGAAGAGGAAGAGGAAACTCAAGGCGCCCTGGGTCAATGGTAGCCCACCCACACTGGCCTGGCCTCCACCCCCAGAGGGGGGCCTTGCAGCGAGCCCAGCAGACAGAGAGGATTGCCCAGCCTCACAGCCCCAGGGCGGGAGACTAAAGAAAAAGAAGGGGGAGCCCAGCCGTCTTGACCTCTATAACCCATCCATTCAGAAGACCGCCATCTTCAGAAAGAGGAAGAAAATGAAAGAGATGTTGGACTTGGTTGAACACAGCAGAGTATTGGAATCTGAACTCAAGCTCGTCCAGACTCTGGTAAGGCAACTGGGCTCCAGGCTGGGTGGCCAAGGCCCTTGTGCTGGAAGGTCTAGGGCCCTTGCCTCCTTGGGCCCCAATTTAGGTGAGGGGGCGGGGGCAGGGGGCGGTCAGACCTCTGGACTAAGGAGCTGGCGTCGTTCATAACACCCGTTACCAATGAGTAGAGAAATGTGACCAATCTCAGTGGCCAAGACAGTTGTCATGCTATTATTCCACCCCCACCAGGCTGCTTACTCTGAGGGCTGCAGAGGCCGCATCAAGCCGGGACAGTTGTCTCCATGGCCCAGGCAGGCATGCTGCGCTGCTGTGTAAACAGGCAGATGAGTGTCCCATCAGACGCTGGTCTTGTTTTTCTTCAAGTCATGGCCAGTCCTGGGCCCAAAATTCTGTGTGGCCTGTCTTAAATGAAAACACTTTCGTCTCACTTCCATCTCTAGAGCCAGATATGGACAAGAGCCACCAGGCTCTGGATCTACTTGTCACACCCCCACTCTGGACACACGGTGCGTCTGTACCAGTGGTCAGCACACATAATCACTGGTGTCCAGCCACGCCTGGTCGTGTGCTGCTTCCACTCCTCAACGACAGAGATGAGTAGTTGTGACAGACGCCTTATGGCCTTCCGAGCCAAAAACGTCTCCCCGGCCCTTGGCACGCAGGCTTGCTGCGCGCATCCAGTACTTGGTTTGCACGCACTCATGTGCAGCAGTTGTGACGTCGAGGCCTCTCTAACAGGATGAGTATTCGGTGAGTTAGTTTCTGGTCAGTAAAAGCCCCAGCTGGGAAAACAGAACACTCACCTGGACTTCAGGAAGTCTGCTCTCGTCCCAGACCTCTCCCTGATGAGTTGTGTCACCATGCCACCTTCCCTTGGTTCCACAGCGTCCACCTCCACTCACCATACATTTGGTGCTCTTTCTTCACTAAGAATGTCAGAGGAAATTCCTTCTTCACGTCTCATTTCTCAGGCCCCGTCACCCTCTCCTAGAGAGAATTGGAACAGTTGCTAAATAAATGCCAGGGTTATCGGAGGCTTTTCCTCCCAAAAGGGGCGCTGTGTTTCTGCATCTGTGCCAGCAGGAGTGGGAAGGTGCATGAGAGAGGGCTCCTGGGTCTGCCCCTCGTGGGCTCTGCTTAGCGAAGGCAACAAACTTCCAAGCCAGGGTCACCAAAGACTTGCCAAAAACACCGGACTGGCATCGACCACACTGGGTTTCCCCAATCCCTAGGACCCCAGAAATAGAGCAGGCTCTTTGTGTGGGTGGTGGTCCATTGCAAAGCACTCAGTGAACATTCTTAATCTGTCTTAATGGACTGACAGGACCTAAGCAGGAGGTCACACTCACTCTTTCATGCCACACTTTCCAGGTGCAATGATGTCTTTGATCAGAAATAAAAAGGCAGATGATTTAATAAGTCATGTGCTGCATAACGACACCTCAGCCAACAGACTATGGCCCCACAAGCTGTAATGGAGCTGAAAGATTCCTGCTGCCTAGACACCCTAGCCATCCTCACGCTTCCGAAAAGAGCGCCACATCGAGAAAAGCCTTAGGCAGGTCCTCTAAGTGTCTTAGGAGAAGGCAGTGTCACCACGGCAGGTGACAGCTCCAAGCATGTCATTGCCCATAAAGACCTTCCTGTGGGATAAGATGTAGAGGCGGAGGCAGTGGTGCTGGTGGCCCTGACCCTGTGCAGGCCTAAGCTAACATGCGTGTTTGCAAAAAGGTTTTAAGAATGAAAAAAAAAGTAATAGAAAAAAGCTTATAGAATAAGGATCTATAGAAATAAAATATTTCTGGACAGCTGTATGTTTTTGTTTTCAGCTAAGTGTTATTCCAAGAGTCAAGATAAAGATTTTTAACCCTGACCGGGTGGCTCAAGTAATCAGAGCATTGTCCCATACAGCAAAAGGTTGTGAGTTCAATCCCTGACCGAGCAGTGTGCGGGAGGCAACTGAGATGTTTCTGTCATATCAGTGTTTCTCTCTGTCTCTGTCTCAAAGCAATAAAAAACATATCTTCTGATGGGGATTTTTAAATAGTTTATAAAGTAAAAAAGTTACAGTAAGCTAAAGTTAATTTATTGGAGAAAGAAAAGTATGTTTTACAAACTTGTGTCACCTAAGTGTACAGTGGTTACAAAGTCTACAGTCCTAGGCCTTCACGTTTACTCACCAGGCAGTCAGTGACTCACCCAGACAGAGCACCTTCCGGTCTGTAAGCCCCAGTCACAGAAAGTGCCCCATACATGGCCCTGTGTCATTTATATTCTGTTTTTACTGGACCTTCTCTGTGTTTAGAAACACAGATGCCTACCATTGTGTTAGTTGCCTACAATACGTAGTGCAGTAAGTGCTCCACGGGCTTGTAGCCAACAGCAAAGGCTGTACCGCGGAGCTTAGACGCACAGTGGACTGTACCGTTGAGATGTGTCTCAGTGCCCCCATGATGTTTGCACAATGATGAAATTGCCTAACAGCACATTTCTCAGAATGTATCTCTGTCTTTAATTAAGCTATTTATGACAAAAAGGTGTCTTTGAAGGGCAGAAATCTTCAAAGCACAGGACTGAGTTTGAAGACAGATAAAAATGGTTCTTGTGGCTGAAAAGATAAGAAACCTCTGGCCCTGCTGGCATGCAGCCATGGTGGGAAAGTGGCAGTTTTGCTCTGCTGAGCAAAAATGGGTGTTTGTAAATCACCCGAAAAGGGTTCTGGGAAAGAGCGAGGTGTGTGTGAGGTTTCTGAGCTAGTAAACGGATCTCATCTGAGCCGCTCCGCAACCTGTGGCCTCACCTCCTATGGTGCCTGCCGCCCCTCGTCCTACTTTCCCTTCCTGTGTGTGTAGGTGTGGCACAGGTGGCTCGGAGTGTGACCTCCCATCTCCTCTCGCCCCTCCCTCACACAGGGGAGCAGTGGAGCTTTCAGCCCTTTGAAGAAGAAGAAGCTGAGGACGGAGAATAATTTTGTGAAATTTGATACCCCCTTCCTACCAAAGCCCCTGTTCTTCAGAAAAGCTAAGAGCAGCTCTGCCACCTCTGTGACCCCCGCCATGCAGGTAAGCCCACTGCAGCCACACCAGAGGGGCCGTGTGTGTGGGCCCGGGGCCACGCTCAGAGTGCTGCCTTGCCTCTGCCTCTGTCCACGTGCACAGGTTCCTGTTCAGAAGCCCAGGTCAGCTGTGCGGGCCAACCTAGGATTCCAGTGTTGTTGGCTCCGGGGCTGACCCTGAGGGAGTGATCAGGGCAGGGGTGCTTCATCTTAGAACTCATGGGAATAGGGGAGATCTAGAGAAACCGGTAGTGAAGGGGGTGGCCGGAGGCCCCAGAGAGCCCCAGATTTACAGATCAGATGTAGGAGCAAAGAAGGCGAAACCAGAAAAGTTGACGTTCACGGAGACAGGGATTGAGACCGTACGGGTGCTTTCTTCAGATGGCCGGCAGTCCAAGAAGACTGCGGGTTATGTACCATAGCAGACCATCTTACATCTCCTTTCAAGCCAGCCTTTGTTGTAAGGAGGAAAAAGCGTAGGTATGGGACCCGGAATTCAGGAAAGAGGTTAATCAGACAAAAGCTGCAGCCCGGCAGTTTCCCTAGCGTCCTTTCATCCACTGACTGGTGATTTTCTACCTGGGTTCTGGATCCCAGGCGGTGGACTGTCTCTTCCCTGGAACACAATGGCTTGGATACCATCTTGATTGCTTATGGTCTTTTCTGGAACACAAAGGTCGAATCGCTTGTGGTCTCCTGGAGTCAGGGTGGGCCCTACCTTCAGTTCCTGAAACAATAGCTTTTTACATGCGTTAACTACTAGGCTTATTTAACTGTTGCCTAAAACTAAAATGTTCCAACTCTTGAGTTCCCCCATCAGTGGGGCCTGCCAGGGACACTGGTGGGCATTCAGGCTAGTAGAAGGAGTGGGTGCAGCCCCCAGTCATGGTGGGTGAGGGTGGGCCCTGTGCTGGGAAACTGGGTAGAGGCCATGAAGGAAGGGTTGCCTCTGCCAGGCGCCACTATGAGTGGGACAGGGTGCAGACCAGCGAATGCTGGAGCTCATCTTGGGTGGCCTGCAGGAGACAGAGGTCCTGGCGGTGCGAGGACAGGTCCTGGGCTGGCCCTGCTGGGGAGACCCTTGAGTAGGTGCTGTTTAAACAGCCTCAAGCCAGCAAAGTGACCACTGCGTGTGTTCATATTTATGTGTAAGATGCTCCAGGGATATTTATAAATGGCTCGGGCCTTCAGCAGTCAGCTTCCTCTCATAAAATGGTAATGTTAAAGCAAAAATGGTGTGAGGGAGAGCTAGGCAATGG
Organism: Mormoops blainvillei; assembly: GCA_004026545.1. NCBI lineage: Eukaryota > Metazoa > Chordata > Mammalia > Chiroptera > Mormoopidae > Mormoops > Mormoops blainvillei. The sequence continues at coordinate 59,071 of PVJD01006511.1, forward strand.
CTCAAAAACATGGGGTTCCAGGAAGGAATCTGAGAAGGTGCTACGTAATGCATGTTGGGTCAGTTTCTAGATATTTTTCAAATATGAAACAGCTTTTTTTCTTTTTTTTTATCCTCACCCAAGGCAATGCTTATTGATCTTCAAGAAGAGGGGAAGGGATGGAGAAAAAGAGAAGAGAGAAATATCAATCAGTTTCCTCTCCCAGGTGCCCCGACTGGGGAGCAAACCCAAAACCCAGGCATGTGTCCTGACTGGGAATCGAACCCGTGCCCATTCAGCTTACGGGACAATGCTCCAACCAACTGAGCCACGCCAGTCGGGGCTCAACGTAGTTAATTTCGATGAATTGTTAGAATATTTAAATCCGTATGGAGTCCTGTGCACAGAAAGTTGGGAAATGTGGGTCCATTGCCCACTGAAGCTCAGTCCCATCATAGGTATAAGCTAATCAGTTGTATTTCCAAGTTAAAGCTGGAGCTCAACACAATGAATGGGAGCTCCTGAAAATTTTTCAATGGTGAGCCTTTTCCTGTAACTTAGGAGGTTTCAGACATGGTAATTTTGCCCTGCTTTCTTCCATGGAAGGCAGAGGCTGAAGCCAGCAATGAAGCAGGTTACTGCAGAGGGCTTCCGGCTTTGTCTGCCTCTCAGACCTGTCACGTGTGCCTGCAAAAGCACCTCATGCAACTCAGGCCTGCGGTGTGCGCAGCAAGGTCTTCCTGAGGCTGTGCAGGCGGACACAAGCCCCTCAGCCTCATGTTGTGGTTCCCAGTGGCTGGTGGGCACCTGTGCGTGCTCAGGAACTCTCGACAGACAAGGCTCATCAGCCACTTTGTCCCTCTCTGTTACTTCTGTTACGGTTTTCTTTCTTCTGCAGCTCAACAAAGCACCATCCAGCTCCAAGAAGGTCACCTTCGGGTTGAACAGAAACATGACTGCAGGTGAGTGTGGGGTTTGCTTGCAGCATGGTCTGCTCCCCAGGCGGAAGACCCTGACCCCGTCCAGAGGCAGATTCAGTCCCTGGCTGAGCCCAACCTGTCGCCAGAGGGAGGTGGGTGGGGGCAGGGGAGAGCGGAGATTTCTGGGGCTTCTGGAAGGCGGTTACCTGATAGGAGTGAACAGCCATCTCCCCACGCCCACCTGCCTGGAATGCATTAGTCTTGGCCTGAGATATAATGGTCTGTCAGCTGTTTTTAAAAGCATATGAGTTTAAGACCTGGCTTGCTTTAGGGACAAGCACCTGTGTGTGTGCATATGTGTGCGTGCACGTGCAGAGGAGCCGCTGTCAGGAGAGACCCCCGCAGCAGCCCCTTCTGCCCCCATCCTGCCTGTGCAGCTGGAGGTGATGGGAGGAACAGATCCCAGGAAGAAGGGCTCTTGCTGCAGCTCCTCATTAACCCTCAGTACCAGTTGTTGTCCACGTCCCAGAAGCAGCCCTACCTGCCGGGTGCCCCCCTCAAGGTCTATCCAGATGGCCCGCAGGGCTGGTTCCCCGCCCAGGAAGGAGTGCCCAGGCTCCCAGCTGGGGGACAGCATGGAGGCGGGACACCATCTAGGCCAGTTGGCAGGACAGAGAAATCAAACCCATTAACATGTGGTCTTGCTTTCACTGGGCAGAATTCAAGAAAACAGATAAAAGCATCTTAGTCAGCCCCACGGGCGCCTCCCGAGTGGCTTTCAACCCTGAGCAGAGGCCCCTCCACGGAGTACTGAAAACCCCCACCAGCTCCCCCGCCAGCACCCCCCTGGGGACCAAGAAGCCACTGAGCGCCACACCAAAGAGAAGGCCAACGGCTATGGACTTCTTTTAGGAGAGTAGCAGAGTCTATTTGTAAAGACTGCTTTTGTACAGAATACTCTATAAATTATAACTTTTAAAAAGTGGGGTGTTTTTTATCGTTTTATAAATTGTGTCTACGGGGGTCTGAGTGTGAGCCATGACGCTGCTGTGGACATCTTGGTTGAAGCTTTCGCTACAAACGGTGTGCGCTGGAGCTCACCAGGACCCCACGTTTGTGGGTCACTCGGTGCCTCCCCAGGCGTGGGAGCTGAGAGCATGTCGACCATCACCACTACTGGGCACCGTGGGCACGGGGACTGCCTGGAGTTGGACTCCACCAGCTGTCCACATGTGCACAACTGGGGTACCGTGTTTGTCAAGCCAGGCTGCTTTTCTGGTGGCTTTTCATGTAATAGTCTTTTAAAAAGCACATAGGCCTATGTTCCCATGCTCTGTGGGTAGGTGGCAGTTTTGATTGGGGTGACTCTTGTAACCGAATCCACAATTCAGTTGTTTTTCCACATGTGCCCAGCTGGGGACGAACCTGCGAGTAGGGGCAGGAGAGCAGAGCCCCATGGCCTGTGTCCTTCCCTGTGTTCCTACCTCTCAGCCAACCCAAAGTGTCCTCACAGCAGTGGGGGTGGGCAGCGCCACGCACGCTCACCATCCAGGCATCGCGCTCTGACCACCCTGTATACATAAGCATCTGCACCAGCGGCCAAAACGCCTGGCGTCCAGAGAGCAGCTTTTCATCTTAGAGGAGAACGCAGCGCCCCAGAGGGGCGGCAGCAGCATCCGGAGGGCCGAGCTCCTGCTGGAAGGCAGGCATCGCAGCTTTGAGAACCGTTTGTGCATATTTATTTGTTCATAGCTACCTTGGATCTGAAACACTGTCTTGCACTTACAGATTTTTATGAAGTCCTAACTTTAGATAATTACAAAAAATTGGGGGCAGAAGGCACAGAGGCTTTAGGTGGGGAAACAACTGCCACTTGGAGCAGTGCTGGCTGATCCTTGATCTCGTTTAGGGAAACCGGCTCTGCCCTAAGCCTGAGTGAGGGGTGAGGTGCAGACTCGGAAGTTGGGTGGTCACCTCAGGAAAGCCCCTGGGCCCCGGCTCTCTCTCGAGTTTGGATGATAAAAAAGTGCAGACTAAAGGAGGAGTCGTGACTTGGGGGGCACATTTTTGCCCCTGGTGCCCAGTGCTTGCTCTCTGCTCAGGGATCTTGGGCCTGGGTAAAGGCCTTAGGAAGGAGTAAAAGCCGCACACACGTACCACCCCCCAAGCCAGAGCCCCAGTTTCTCACCATAGCCAGGGCCAGCCCCCTTTGCTACTTCCCAGCCCACGGCTGGCGCTCCGCCCCCAGCGGGTCTGCAGTGCTTTGGGCTGTGGCTTTGGTGAAGGGAGGCCTCCCAGATTGCATCATCCAACTGGCTCTGGTTTCCATAATCGCATAACAGGTGGGCTTCGTCCGCAAACTGGAGGTGGGCTGACCTGCCTACACAGGCCCTGTGGAGAAGGAAGGGGCACTGTTCTTTGCCTGCTCTGCAACAAAGTATTGTTGCATTTAGGCCAGGAAAAAAGAAACAAGGAAGGAAGCGGTGGGGTTAGCTGGTCTTTGTAATGAAAAGTCTTGGGCAGGAGACAGCTTTGTTGTGGTCGCTGGGCGTTAGTATGCCACATGTGCTGCTGACATGCCTGAAATCACACCAGAACCCAAACCGAGGTGTCAGAAGGTAAGATTTAAGGAGTCCAATATTTTAAACTTTGTTTTTAAAAAATTTCACTATCCTTGGTCAAATTATTTTTCTAACAACTTTTATTTTAGCTTCAAAGATAAATCTTAGAGCCAAATGGGCCGCATAATCTAACGGGGTTAAGCAGTCTTAGCAAGACGTTTAGCGCCCAAATGACACATTCGTTCTCGAGATGAGTGCAGGAACTTTTCTTCATGGCTTCTGTCCATCATCTGTCTGAAGCATCAGTGGAGTGTCCTGTAAATGCACCTCCTGCCTGTTGACTTGTGTCCGGAAGTGACAGTGTGTATTGGATTGCAGCTGTCCTTCTCTAAATCCGCCCTGACTTAACTCCATTTTGTGGGTAAGTCCAGTAGGTTTACTGTGGCTTATTTTTAATCTCTCTGAATTTTGGCTAGGAAGGGAAATACAATTTTTTAAAATTCTCACTACATGTACACACCGCAAAAATGTGTCACATAAACTATTTAGAATAATGGTTTTCTACTTGATGCATGCTATTTTCCTAGGTAAAATCGCCAAGGGTACTTGGCAGTCCAAAAAAGGAAACAATTTAAATTAATGCTGGTGATCTTAACAGTATTTTGTAAAACCATCGTCTGTACGATTTGGTATCATCCTTGACCATGTATTGTCCTTTCTAACTTCTACTGAACTGAAAGCACAAAGGGGGGTATAAAGCAGTTGTCGGTGTTGGGGGAAAAAATTATGAAATCGAGTCCCTCTTTTGATTTTTGTGTGTTTTCTCTGAATTCACCTGACTGCTGGCAAGAACTGTTTGTTTACAACCAATTTGTAGTCGAGTCTGCAGGGTTTATCAGTGCTTGTCGAAGCCAAATTCAATAAAGAAAAGCCTGTCTTTGTCCTCAGGTTCTTATTGGCTGTTGACCTTCGGTGTTTGTAAACACATGCCCCTTCGGGAGCCATTACAGTGCAGCAGGGGTGGGAGGTGCTGGTTGGCGACTATTGTCAGGGTCTAAAAACAGACTGTCCCGGCACCTGTCTTTCTGTCGTGTGTCCACTCCGCAGAGCCAGCAAGGGGTTGTCGGGGCAGTCTCCAGGATGGGGGAAGCAGACACTCGCTGCCAGGCCTCGGCCTGTGAGGATAAGCACAGAGGTGCCACTGTCCTGGGTGAACTCCCCAGCTCATCCCAGAGGCATGCCCGCCACCAGTTGAGGGCATGGTCGGAACAACTGAGTTCCCAGTGAGGCCTGCCTCCACCCTCCATAAGTCTCGCGTCACTTGGATGCACCTGTGTTCATCCCTCTAAGAAGGGGCACTTTGGTTTCCATCTCACATGTAGCTCCAGCGTCAACTGAGCGTCCCATTCCACACCTGCGGGCATCAGAACACTCGCCGAGGTGTGTGCACAGTCCCACAAGGGCTTCCGTTCTCCGGGACTCCATGCTTGTTTCTCTCCTCTACCTGGTTCTTGTTCTCTGTCCTTTTTCCTCAAGTAGGGCTCAGGGTCTCCACCAGGACCCTCCTCCTAAGATACCAGGCATTGGGAAGCAGGGTTAGGGCAGAGGGTACGTCACCCTCCCTCCACAAGCCTAAGGCCACCCCCGAAATAGCATTTCTCAGGGTGACCATCACCGGGATTTCTTGCCATCTCCACCTGCAGCTCTGAGCCTTCGGTGGTCAGCTGGGTCCCCTGCTCCCATAAGCATGGGCACCCGCCATCCCAAACCTCGCCCCAGATGCACAGCCTTCAGCTCCCGCCAGTCCCCTTGTCACTCAGCTTTCCACGTGGGCTCACGTAGCACTTGGCAGAGAACAAACAGCCTTGTGGGTGACAGGAACCATCCTCCTGAGAAGACAGGTCTCCAACCGCTACTTCTCCCTGTGGACCCTGACAGCATGTCCTCTACACCACTCAGCCAATGCTGCACGCCCACCGCGCAGGCCTTGTCCTGGGTGACATGCTGCAGACTCAGCAGTTGGCAGATAAAAGCCGTGCCTGACCAGGTGGGGACCACACACAGGTAAAAGTGTGCTTGTCAGCAGGGGACAGGAGCTCCAGATGGGAAAGTAAACCAGGGAAAAGGCAGGGACACTTTGGACTCTGGCGTTGTCCTGTAAGTGACACCCGCACCCCAGTAGGCCTGGACAGTTTCGTACTGATGGCTATCAGACTTTACAAACATGGTCTCCTTTTAGGTTTTTACTGAACTTCAAGCACCAAGAAGTATATAGACACTCAAGAAGCAGTTGCTAGATTTATTAAGTGTTGGAAATAATATTAAATTGAATCTATTTTAATTTTTATGTTTTTTCTTCAAAAAAATTTTATTGATTGATTTCAGAGAGAGAGAAGAGAGGTGGGGGAGAGAGAGAGAGAGAGAGAGAAACATTGAATTGTTCCACTTATTAATTCTCAGTCAGGGATCAAACCTGCAACCTTGGCATATTAGGACGATGCTCCAACCAGTTGTGCTACCGGGCCAGGGCTTATGTTTTTTTCTTAATTTATTCGACTCTGTTGGAAAGAGCTGTTTGTTTATAAGAAGGCAGACACCAGGAGAGGTTGGAAAGTGAGTCATGTGGCTACCTGGAGAGAGCATTGCAAACAGAAGGAACCACAGGGACCACCAGGTGGCAGTGTGAGGAGACCAGGGAACCCAGAGGTCCCCAGGGAAGACATCTGATATGCTGGTGAGAATCAGCAAAGATGATCAGAGTCTCTAGAGATTGATCAAAAGGCTACAACAAACTAAGCAGCATTTCCGTAAAATCTACAGAAGCTGAGCAAGGCTAGTGAGAGGCTGTGACGTGGAGCCGGGCTGCACCCACGCACCCACAGTCCTCCCTTGCAGGACTGCTTCAGTGGGCTCCGCAGCCAAGCGGCCGTCCCCACCTCCCATCTGCCTGGGGTGGAAGAGCTGTTCCGCAAAGACCCAGCAGCCAAAGAGAAACATATACCTTCAAGCCCCCACAGCTACGGAGGGAGCACAGGCAGGCAGGGCTCTGGGGCTGGTGTAGGAGCCATGAAGGACACACCTTCCAAAACTCGGACAGAGGGGCCTCTGTGACTCGGAGCAAAGGCCTGTGTCTCTCTCCAGTCCCTCGCAGGTGAGGGAGCTTCTCGCGGGGAAGCTTTCTCTTCCTGCAGGCTCTAAAGTTTGCAGATGGCCCCGCAGCTTCCCAGAAGGGAAATTTGACAAGTTCCTGTCCACAGCTGAGGAAGCAAGGCTTGGAGAAGCCAGACCTTTGCCCAGACCTCACAGCTCATATGTGCCTGAGCAAGAGTCTGATCCCAGCACTCTGGGTTTACAAAACCCAGATTCCGACCTGCTCCTACCCCACGGACCCCTGGCCCCACCGGGCCGTGGGTTTGCTTCCCCAAGTTGAGACTTTGGCCAGCAGCAGGGCACCTCTGGAGCTGGTCGGGGATGCAGAACTGGCTCTAAGTTGCTCCAGCTGTTTGGCCTTGTTTCGTTTTCTTGCCTCGGTTTCCCCATTCCACTTGCCCCGGAATTTCCCTAGCTACTTACTATCTTGTCACAATCGTAGTCACATCAAATCTAACACTCCCTCCACAAGCTCATGTTTGGATTTCCCCTGGTTGTCCCCAAGCATTTTTCTTAACCAGAAAGTAACCAAGGACTACACATCGCACTTGCTTATCATGACTAAAGCTTCTCTTACTCTAGAACCTCCCTTATTTTGTCTCATGACATTGCATTTTTGAAGAGTGTGTCTAACGTGGACCCTACAGCCCACAGGTGGGCTGTGAGCGTCCTGGGGACGGTCCAGCAGGGTCATGACCTTTCCACTTGGTCATGGGGACCCCAGGACAGGAACGCTAGCAGCCTGACCCCTGGCCATGCTGAGCCCGCCAGGGTCAGGGCAATGGGCCGGTTGCCATGATAGCTGCAGCCTCAGCTTTGCAGCTTTCTCAGGAGCTGCGACAGGGAGGGGCTCTTCTCAACCCCAGGAAGGGCAGTTCCCTCCTCCCAGCGTCAGGACTGGAACTCCTGGAGTGCAGGCTTGTTTTGCTTGAGACCTGGGCCCTGGACAGCCCAAGCGTGGCACAGGGACCAACTGGTCCTGTGTCTCCGGGAAAATACCCTGAGGAGGCCAGTTCTCTCCTGGCCGGGAGCTGAGCCCACCACCATGGGGACATGGCATCCAACAGGCGCCTCTTCCCCAGAGGTTTCTAAGCTGCGGATCTACTGAGGACCTCAGAGGTCAATAAATTCTGGGTTAGCAGTCAGGCAGCAGACGTGGTGCGGGCTTGGACGGAACCCTGGAATAAACTTTGTTATTTGACCAATACCCCGACTAAATACCACTTTTCTATAAGTGAAACTTAAGCCAAGTCGAAGTTTTACTTAAAAACATCGTGAATGCAGAAAAATGACTGGGCTCACAGCTGTATTCTGAGCCTGCAAACCCTGCGGGAACCAGGTCTAACCACAGATCTGAATGTTCCGTAGTGATCTGCGGGGGATTCAGAGGCGGTAGGAAGTCCAGCTGTCTCCTGAGCACCTGGCCGTATGCAACCCGCAGCCAGAATAGGAGAACCCCACCCAGTCCTAGCTCTCGCCCTCCCCCAACTCTCTGAAAAAGGACACCCCACGTGCTCTCTCCTTGGCTACATTTGCCCAGGAAGGGCCAGTCACCAGGTCACAGGTAAGAAGGCAACAGGATCTGTTCGGCATCCTGATGTGAGGCACCGAGAGAGACGTAAAGAAAGCCACCAGGGCTGGTGCAGCAGAAAATCAACCCCAGTCACAAACTTGAGCCACAGCTGTCCCTTGCAATTAATTGTCCAGTAGCCATAGCTAAAAAAGGAAACAACAGCCCTGGCCAGGTGGTTTCGTTGGTAGGAACATCCCATACATCAAAAGGTTTCGGGTTTGATTCCCGGTCAGGGCACATGCCTGGGTTGCGGGTTCGATTCCTGGTTGAGGCGCGTATAGGAAGAAACCCCTCTCTCTACCTCTCTCTCTCTCTCTCTTTCTCTCTCTCTCTCTCTCTCTCTCTCCAGTCAATGAAAATATCCTCAGGCGAGGATTATGAAAGGAAAATACAGGTGACATCATATTATAATTTTAATAATACATTTCATTTACTCCCAAATACCCCAAATTAGCATTGCACCATGTAATAATATAAAAAATTACTGAGATATTTTGCAGACTCTTTTTGTAGTGAGCTTGCAAAACCCAGAATGTATTTTATGCCCAAGGCACATGTCACATGTCACTTGGGACCAGCCACGTCCCAGCACTCCATGTCTTGAGGCCATGGCGCGCTGCATCCAAAGATGAGAGGAAGCTGGCCTAGGGGACAAGCGGGGTCCCTTACAGCCAAAGGCACTGAGGTGGGGCCAGGCCGGGGAGGACGGTGAGGACCCTTGAGGAGTGTTTGGACTTTGTCCTGCGGACACTTAAAGATCTCCGAAGGGAGAGCTTCAGGCGGGCCCAGCTGAGGTTGGTGGGGGCCGAGCAGCAGGTAAAGGACGGGCGGAACGCAGGAGAGGCTGGGGAACTAGCCAGAGGTTTGGTCTCAGCTGGGCAGAGCAGGGAGGGGCGGGGAGGGGGAAGGGTTGGGAAGTGGAGAGAGGTTTCTCACCGACCTGGGAGGTCCTGGATAATGGGAAAGGAAGACAGGTGATTCCCAAGTGACCGCTGCACTCTACCTTTTCTGGGGTGTGTCAGGACCTAGGCCACCCTTTCCCTCCTTCCAAGAAGAACTGGGAGCCGGGCAGCAAGCAGACCTTGTCCTCAGTCCACTTAGGAATCAGACGGGCCTTCCGACTGGCCTTCGGCTGTCCAACCTGGCCGAGGAACAGAGGACAGGCTCCAGGGGATATCTGAGAGAAGTGATGGGTGAGGGCTTCCAGTTGGGGGCCTGCTTAAAGGGCCAGCCACTTGAAGTTATCACACTGCGATGCCCTCTGACCTTCCTCTGGGAACGTCCGCCAGAAGAGGGGTGTCTCCGGGGGCCATGAGGGCTATCCTGATGTGGGGCCCAAGGCCCAAGGGGCCTGGGGCTTTGAGGTGGGGCCAAAAATAGGTCCTCGCTCTCAGTCCTGACGTGGGGGCTGGGTGGGGGAGCAAAGGGGTGTGAGGCAGTCATTTACTTCTGGGAAGGCTACGTGACCCCTTCCGTGTGGGTGATGATGGTGCATTTCCCTTTTAGGGAGCAGGTCACAGTGGGTCCCTGAATGCAGCCAGCAGGAGCCAGGGAACTGAGTTCCAGGCACCTGCATGGTGACCGAGGTCCCACCTCCGTGTTTACCGAGGACTCTGACAGGCCTTTTGTTCAGGGACTCTCTGCCTGGCTGAACCCGCTCTAGAAACGCCTGCAGTTCTTCCCGGCATTAGTCACTGCCTGGTGACTAAGGTTCTGGTGCGTCAGTCTTTAAATCCTGTTGTTATTTCTCAACCTAGGGTTGTAAGAATAAAAGTTGAAAATGTCCTCCACTGGCAGCTCTTGGATTCGAGCCCTGTTTTATAGGCACCTTCTTTCTATTGGGCGCCATCGATTGCTGTCACAGCTCCCAGATGTCACACTGACCGTGAGACTCTGAAAAGGCAGTGGGGCTCTGACACTCATAGGTTCCCCCCAGTAATTGACTTTCTGGTGGAAACAGACATCGCATTTTCCTTCCCCACAGGTAATTCTGACAATGTGATTTGTTTTAACACTGTTGAGCCGGCAACTTTACCTTAAATGACGGACGCATGATCGTGTACTGAAAGCGGCCAATAAAAATGCTACAAAGAATGGGGGAATGAGATGATGTGACTGAGAAAGGAAAGGGTGTCTAAGCTGTTCCGACTTGACCGGTAACCAGGGAACAGTCAGTTCCTAACCAGGGCCTTCCTGCGGGGCTGGCTGAGTTTATTTCCAACAGTTCAATTAGGTGGAAAGCCATGCCAGTTCTTTCTAAATCCTGATAAAAGCTTCAGAGTAATTGCTTCCAGACCCCATTCCACGACTCCTGGCTCCAGGTGCTTGATGCCCCGACCTTATCTGAACATTCTCCTCACCTGATGTTGAACTTCATCGTTGAACACATCTAATGAACTCAGAACCTGCAGTGCACAGCTGGTTCTCTGTCCTCCTGCCTATATAAGCAACCCCCCACCTTCCTGAAGTCAGACACTGTTTCAGGGCTTCTTGGAACTCCGCTCTCAGGCATGTCCTCAGGCCAAGATAAAGTTTCTTTTCCTAAATTCATACTCAGTTTCTTTTCATTGAGATGACAATTGTTTTTTGAGGCATTGGGCAAAGCCCCTCTTTTTTGCCTTCAGAACCGTTGGCCTCCCCCTCCCTCAGTCCCAGACTCACCTACCCCACTCTAACAACACAACTCACCTGTCCCCAAACACTCCCTGCTCCTTACACACCATGTTCAAGCGGATCCTTGGGCTGAAAGTGCTCCCTTCCCGCCAGCTCTGAATCCTCAGAACCACGTGGTAGGCATTCTAAACATTTACGGGCTCTGCATGAGCTCGGAGGGCTCCTCCTGGCTGAGCGGGGATCCCGTGTGCCTTCGGATTTTGTGAACTACGTTTGTATGTCTAGGTGCACCGCGTTGACTTCTGTGTGCGCACTGAGTCTATGAAATTAACACGGGTAGGTGTCTGGGGCTCAAATCACACCTCTTAATTCTATGTATTGTTAACCCCATGGCCATGCATGGAATTGTATCCCCCAAATGAGGCTGCAGCCCTAACCCCCAGGACCTGTGAATACGGCTGTATTTGGAAAGAGGGCCTTTACAGAGGAACAAGTTGGGAGGAGAGCCGCCCGGGTGGGTGCTAATCCAATATGACTGGTGTCCTTATAAAAAGGGGAAATTTGGACACAGGGTGGAACACAGGGAGAACACCCTGTAAAAATAAAGGCAGAGACTGGGGTGCTGCGTCTACAAGCCAAGGAACCCAAAGATGGCCAGGAACCCCCAGAAGGTAGGGGAGAAGATGGAGAACATTCTCCCTCATAGTCTCAGAAGGAACCAGCCCTGCCCACAGAATCGGGCTCCTGGCCTGTAGAATTGAGAGAGAATAAATCTGTTGTTTAAGCCAGTGGTCCCCACCCTTTTTGGCACCAGCAACTGGTACTGGGCGGGGGCTGGGGGGGCAGGAGGTGAAACTCAGGTGAGCTTTGCTTCCTTGCCTGACGTGGATGGGGCGGAGGGGACAGGAGGCAGATCTCAGGCGAGCTTTGTTCATGATCCAGGGGTTTGGGACTCCTGGTTTAAGCCACCCAGTTTGTTATTTTGTTGTCACCACCCTAGAAAACTAACACACTCCACTTTTAAAAATGAGGAAACGGAGACAGAGAAAGTTCATAGAAGTTAGTAAGTGGTGGGGCCAGTTTTGAGCCCAGGTCACAGGAATCACCCTCAGTTTACACTCCCTCTTCACAAAGACTTGCTGACACGCATCCAGGCGGTTAGGGAGGGAGCTGAATTCGGAGGTGAGCTTCTCAGCAGCCTAATCTTCAAGCCCTGTGTCTGGTGGGAAGAATGTTATTCCGGAATAAAACAGTGTCCCCTGCAGACTCAAGCTCCCCTTTTGTAACAAAAACAAAACATCTCCTTCCTGAAATGAAACGGATAAACAAACTGCTACATTCAAGGTTTAAAAAATCAATATACAGTCCCTGGCCGGGTAGCTTAGTTGGTTAGTATTGTCCCAATACGCCAAGGTTGCAGGTTCGATCCCCAGTCAGGCCACACACAAGAATCAGCCAACGAATTCATAAATAAGTGGAACAACAAATGCAATGTTTCTCTCTCCCCCTTCTTCTCTCTCTAAAATCAATCAATAAATAAAAGTTTAAAAATAAAGGCAAGCCAGTGATTCTTTAAAAATAAAAGTCAATATAATGCTCTGCCTATAATATAAAGGAGAAATAGGACAAATACATTTATAATAACAGCAGGTGAATTTCAACATGCAAATGCCCAGGCAAGAGGTTGTGCTTGGGCTGACTAGCAGAGTCATCTGCACAGTTAAAAAAAAACCAGCAATGCCCTGAATGGACCACTCAGATCTCATCAGGCATTGGCATTGGACGTGTGACTTTCTGAAAGGCTGGAGACTTCTAGGGAAAGGTCAGAGCAAATCAAAATGGAATCTTCTGTCAATTTACATGGTTGGACTCCTAGAAAATTATATTAAAGCCAGGTGAGAATGTCTTTGTGCTTGTATTAGCTCAGGCAGCTGTAACGTATCCACAGACAGGGCAGCTTCAACCACAGACGTTCACTCCTCCCAGCTTTAGAGGCTGCAAGTCTGAGGTCTGGGTGCCGGCCTGGTCCTTGGGATCCAGTGAGAGTTCTCTTCCTGGTTTTTGTGTCCTCACTCTGGTGTCCCCTCACATAAGGACACTAATCCCGTTGGATAAGGGCCCCACCCTTATGACCCCATTTAACATAATTACTTTCTTGGTCCAAGTGCTGCCATACTGGGGGTTAAGGCCTCAACATGTGGATTTGGGGGGAAAACAATTCAGTCTACAGCCAAGGTCTGCTGTAAAACACCTTAAATTCTAGTTCAGGGTCATTGTTAACAAGCTTTTACCCACTTGAATAAATGCCAGTACTTTTTGTGGGGGATCATCTTGTACCTTGTTGGGTGGGAAGCCTGTCTTACCCAGAATGCAAGCCACTAAAGCACCTTAACCCTTAGATAATAAAAAATGGGTGCACACTCGAAGCACCCCGAGCTGGGGACAACCAGTTGAGCGCCACTGTCAATGGGAGGTCGCTGGAGACCCTTTGTGGAGATGGCATGGGCTGGAGAGGACTCTAGCAGTTTTTCTAGGATGTACCTAGAAATAATTTTCTCTGTATTTGTTCTGCTTGGGGATCACTGCATTTCTTCAATTGGTGGGTTGGCATCTTTCAGAAGAGTCCCCGCTACTACGTCTCCAAATATTGTTTTAAGCCCCTTCTTTCTCCTCTCCACCTGGAACTCTACACATGCACGAGGCCTTTAATTATATTCCACATGTTGTTTTTGCTCTTTCTATGATTTTTTTTAAAAAATTCTATTATCTCTGTGTGCTTTGGTTTGGTATTTCCTGTTAAGCCACCTTCCAGTTACTTGTCCTGTCTGTGAAACCCCTCACTGACTGCTCCCCTTCAGATCTATTTTTCTCCATCGTTCTCAGGCAGAGCCGGTAGGCATCTCTCTGGCACACATTCACACAAGTGCGGCTGGCAATATGCATCCAAATTCTTGGAAATGTGTGTGCCTGTTAATCCAAAAATCCCACAGCTAGAAATCTGGCAATAAGAAATAATTATGCGGTGTGTAGGCTGTGTGTGTGTGCTCCTAGAGCTGTTTCCAAAGCAGGAGTTAGGTCTGCAGTTACCCCACAAGGGAGTCTCAGGTAGAACCAATTGCCAGGGGAGCTCCGGGAGGCGCCCTGTCCAGTCCAGCAACACAGCATTTCCTCCGGTGTTGGAACAGAGCCCTGTTGCTCTGATTGAGCGCCAGAAAAAATACTGACTTGTACGCAGAGGCCACATTGTTCTTTCTTTCTTTTAATCCTCATCCAAGGATGTTTTTTCATTGCTTTTTGGGGGGGGGGGGTGGAGAAAGAAAGAGACGTCAATTGGTTGCCTTCTCTTAGGCACCCCAACTAGGGTTTGAACCCACAACTTGGGTGTGTGCCCTGATCGGGAGATGAACTTAAGAACTTTTGGCCTATGGGACAATGCTCCAACCAACTGAGCCACCCAGCCAGGGCTATTTGCCAGTTTTCAAGAATTCTTCGAAAATACAGATGAAGTTGTGCTAAAATTATCAGCTGCCAGCAGGAGTGTTGATTATACACTTTCCTGGGGTATGATTTGGGGTATAGATTAAGAATCTAAAGATGTATACTACTCTTTCACCTGCCATTCCTCTTCATTATTTATAGTAAGAAAGTAATAAAAAATGTACCCGAAGATTGACTTACAAATAACCAATAAAATATTTACAGCAGTGAAAGCTGGAAACAACCTAATTATCCAATAATAGGGGATTAGTTAGAGAAAGTCTTATAGCGTCATGTGATGGAAACAATGTGGCCATGACCAACCAATGAAAAATATTGGACATCATGTGAAAGTATAAAAATATTATGTATATTTTATGTAATACAATCCCAAGTTTAAAAAATCTAACATCAATATGTTTCTTGAGCACTTATCATGTATTGTGTAAAACCGGACAGATGTACATAGAAAGGAGACCAGAAAACTATACACACGAGACGATGAATGTGGACAATGAAGGTTACATTTTCTTTGTAATGTTTATAACCTTGCCAAGTTTTTTTTTAAGATTTTATTTGTTTATTTTTAGAGAGAGAGGGAGGGAGGGAGAAAGGGAGGGAGAGAAACATCACTGTGTGGTTGCCTCTCACGTGCCCCATACTGGGGGCCCAGCCTGCAACCCGGGCGTGTGCCCTGACTGGGAATCGAATCATTGACCCTTGGGTTCATAAGCCGGCACCAGTCCACTGAGCCACACCAGCCAGAGCACCTTTCCATGCTTTCTAGAACTCGAGTTTCTCCCCAGACTAGAGGTACAGTGAATGAGGTTGAAGAATCTCTGGCAGTGCACTTTGTAGTGGGAAAAGCAATGTTGCAGCAAATCATCTAGATCAGCAAACTTGCTTCCAGTTTGATGGGAGGAAAATCCAAATGGTCCTGTAGAAGAGGGAGGAATTCACAGTAGAAAAGAGAATTTCCTCATTTTCCTTCTTTTCTTTCTTGGCGAATAAGCTGTCTTACCAGGCCCCTTAAAGGGTCTAAAATTCTAAGCTATTGACCCAGATTTTGAATCTTTTTGATGCGGGGCTCAAATATTGGAAAAATTTTAGTTTCAGATAATAGCTAATAAGCTTAATGTATGTAAAAAGCTATTGTTTCAGGAACTGAAGGTATGACCCACGTTGACTCCAGGAGACCAAACGCAGCTCCACCTTTGTGCCTCAGGAGGTCTCAAGCAATCAAGGTGGTGTCTGAGCCACTGCGCTCCAGGGTGAGATGCCCAGTGCCCAGGACGCAGATAAAGACCACCTCCCAGGGCACAGATGAAAGAATGCTGCAGCTTTTTATCCAATTAACTGTTCCCTGAATTCAAAGCCCCTTACCTACACTTCGTTCTCCCTATAAAAAGGGCCGTTTTAAAATGGAATTTTAAGATGGTCTGTTAGGGTGCAAACCTGCCATCTTCTCAGATTGCCAGCCATCTGAATAAAACATCCATATGGATTCAATCCCTGTCTCTGCTTAGCGGGTCTGGTAGGTGACAGGCAGCCTGAACACCGGCTTTTCCGGTTTCAGTTTCTTAATTAAAGTGTCACTAAGGAGGGAGAGGAAGCACTTCCAATAAAGGCCGAATAGGAGTAAAGGGTGAGATTCAAGGTTCTTTCTTTGAGCGGGAGGGCTGTGAGCAGTGACAGCCCCTCAGAGGCCTAGGCTGAAACTTATGACACACTCTTATGGACTCTTGGAAGAAAACACTCCGGATGGCCTGGAGCTGTTTTGGGCGGAGCCTGCAAGATCAAACGGTCGGAGAGGCTCTCATGAGGCCAGCTCACTGACCCAAGGCCGCAAGGTGAGGTTCAAACCAGACCTGCATATTTGAGGATTAAATAGTCAAATTGCGGCCCTCTCCCTCCCTGGAGCTCACCTTTCTTGCCTCTCAGGCATGTATCTCCTAAATTCTAAGGGTCCCAGGAGACTTGCAACCAGGGGAGAAATGGGCAGCGGCAGGTTGTCCCAGGCTAACCCCCTGAACCTGTCTCCAAGGCCCCCTTTCTCTGACTTTCGTGAGCTAACGCAGCCCCGCCTAAGCTCTCTCTTACGGCTTCTGTCCTCAGCCCTTCCTTGTTCCACTGTCCCCAGCCTTAATAAACATCCTTGAAAAAGAAAAGTCAAATTGCATTTGGACAGTTTAGGAAAAATCTGCGGTATTCTCTAGTGTTTCCAAAGACACTGGGTCAAAGTGCTTTAAAGGTTCAAAAATCTTGGCTATTCTGAAAAGGAAAGGAAAAAAGACAATTCTCTAATAAAATTCTAAAACAAAACAAAACAAAAAAACCCCAAAAAAACTATAATCCAGGCTTCAAATTCTGTTGTTACCTATGAAGATGTTCTGAAAAAAAAGACATTCTGGAACTGGGAAGCATCCAAAAAATATTCCTGAAAGAACGGAACCACTTCTTAACATGGCAGCTTAGTCCATCAGTCCTGAGAGGAAGCAGACTTTTTCTACAGCTTCCATTTCGCTAGGACCAGGGGAGCCCGAATCAATGAAAGGGCAACTTGACTGAGCACAGGCTCATGTCAGGCCCTGTTCTCAGTCTCCACGTGGGTCAGTCTTCTGGATCCCCTTCACACACTTTGATGGAGATCCTGTTATTATTTCTCCATTTGAGGGGACGAGAACACTGAGTCCAAGAGTCCGCCTAACTTGTCCCTCCAAGGTGACATGGCATTGGAGGAGCTGGCCTCCAACCTGGACAGTGTGGCTCCAGAGTCCAGAGCTCACCCCAGTGTGTTAACTACATTTGCTTATTTTTTGTATTCTTGACGCTCTGGCACCTGGAGCCTCACTCACTGGGAGAGACTGATGCTCCTAGGGCCGGTCAATTCTTAGAGACAGCAAGGGTGCCTTCCGCACGCAAACTCACCACTTCAGAGCCCACCCTGCAACTCTCACCTCTACCTGGCCCATACCCCCCGGGAAGCACTAACCCTCTGCCTTAACCACCCCAGGACTGGGGAACAGACAACTAGAGGCAGCCCCTGTGCCCCAGAGCCTGCCAAAATTACTTCGACTAGTCAATATTCATTCTGCTTATCTGCCTCGCCTGGCTTTTCTCATGGAAACCACAATAAAGGTCCTCTCCTGGACCCCACCCACTTGCCTCACCAGCCACCCTCGCCCCCAAGGATCCTTCAAGGTGCCCTCGCTTCCTGAGCCACCCAGGGCTGCCCCTGCAGAGCTCTCTCCTAGGAAAGGCTGCTTAGCAGCAATGTCCCAGGGGAACATGGCAATGAGTGGGAAGGGTCCCTTGGGGCTCTGCACCTCACCCTGATGCAGAGGTGAGGTAGCCCACCCATCGCCAGGATGGCCAATACACTGGAAGGTCTTCACTATCTGATTCATCAAGGAAAGAGGTTTGTTCTTGGACTGGTAATTACTGGCGATTGACAGTGCTCATAAAAATATCAAATTAACTCAGCTGCCTCGACAGTGCCTCAAACTTGGGTGGTCTCAGAAGCATTTGAAGAGCTGAGAGAGTACGAGGGCAGGCTCAGGGAGACCAGACAGTGCTGGGTCCTAGCTACTTTAACAGGTTCCCGTGGTGACTCTCATGTGACCAGCTCAGGGGCCATACGCACTGGGAATGAGGAACAGAGACCCAAAAGTCCAAGGGAAAGCGAATTCACCAAAATGCCATTCTCAGGATTTTGACTTTGGGCTACCTGGGCGCTCCATCAAGGAGGTGGGTTAATGGGGTTGGGACTGAGGATGAGGTTTGCTCAGGGAGAGGAAGGGACCTCAGTGATAGATACAGGCTGGGAGTGCGTGAGATCACTACACAGAGAGAGGGATTCCTAAGAGCCAAGGGCGGGCCCTGGATGGTGTGGCTCAGTGGATTGAGCACCCGCCTGTGAACCACAGGGTTGCCAGGTGAATTCCCAATGAGGGCACATGCCTGGGTTGCGGGCCAGCTCCCCAGTAGGGGGCGCACGAGAGGCAACCACACATGGATGTTTCTCTCCCTCTCTTTCTCCCTTCTCCTCTGTCTAAAAATAAAAATTAAATAAAATCTTTAAAAAAAAAAGAAAGAGCCAAGGCTGGTTGACCTCACAGAGCAGGAACGAAAGACGGGTAACAAGGGCAGTGGCTGGGCTGCTGGCTACCCTGAATTCCAGGGGCTCTTGCCCAGCAGCATTGTCACTAGCTGTGACCTTAACTCTTATCATGCAGAATGGCCAGGAAGATTGTTAAGAAAAAAAGAAAATGAAGTCACTCATGCTATAAGCCATATGGAATTGTAAACCAATCAGCTGGGAAATTACTAATCAGTACTAGTAAATTAATCTGCCTGTAAGACCCCCTACCTTCTCTTAAGGGAAGATGTCCTTGCCTGAAATAATCCACTCTTTTAACTTCTTAGTCCCATCCTCTTTCTGACTATAACCTTCCTTTTCTTAAAAAAAAATTTTTTTTTAATTTTAGACAGAAAGGAAGAGAAGGGGAGAGAAACATCAATGTATGGTTGCCTCTCGTGCGCCCCCTACTGGGGACCTGGCCCACAACCCAGGCATATGCCTTGACTGGGAATCAAACCTGGGAGCCTTTGGTTTGCAGGCCATCACTTAATCCACTGAGCCACACAAGCCAGGGCTAACCTTCCATTTTGAACAGCTTCTTCCAGCGCCCTTCTAGTTACTACGTGGGATGCAGCATGATTCATGAATTGCTTAATAGAAGTCAATTAGATCTTCAAATTTACTTGGTTGAATTTTGTTTTTTAACAAGATTGTGCAAACCCATAGAGAATTTTTATGAGTATATTTGAGCCAAACTGACAATCGCTGGGATGCGAAATCCTAATAAACTCAGAAAACGCTCTGGAGAAGGGGAATTTTGCAGCTTATTCTATGCACCAGAGTCAAAGGAGGAAGTATAAGGGGGGTGACATGAAATCCATGGGTGGTAGATTAGGGAGGTGGGAGAAAGCAAAGAGGGGAACTCTCTGGGATTGGATAAAGCGTAAAACTGAAAAGACATTTCTTTTACATCAATGGGGATAGGACAGTTAACAATCAACATTTACGGCATGAGACGGTGTTGGGGCAACAAGATAACAACAAGGGGAGATTATGCCTTAAGGGTCTGGAAAAAAGGAGATTATTCTGACAATCCAATGATATGTTATCTTAGATGCAAAAAAGACAATGGCCGGGCTCACTTAAGGTAAAGAAAAATGGACTTTTGTCAAGGACGCTACAGGCCTAGGCCACAACCACCATGACCTGCTTTTAGTTAATAGTTTTTGTGTTTAGATCGTTCATTCTATGTAGTTACTTTCAGTCTGTCTTTGTAGGGCCTCCAATGTGGCCTCTCCTGAGTGTGTTAAGTTTCATGTGTGGCCCTTTTTTCATCCAGTGCTACAGGACTAAAGAGGTCTGTTTGCTTTGGGGCATCAAAACCCAACAAGACACAAACAGGAACTTGCAGTAAAGAAAGTACGGGTTTATTTTTAGGAAGTGACCCAGCTGGGAGTCACAGGTGAGCTAATGCTCAAAGGCCTGGCTCCTGATGGCTTCCAGAGATGGGCTGTAACAGGGGAACAATCATTAGTCATGGTAACTAAGGGAGTTAGGGTTGGGGTCGGGTTGTGGTCCCTAGTGATTGGCTGGTGCTAGGGTAAGTGGTAGTTAGATCAGCGCATCTGGCCCTGATGTCAGCCAGGGCCGTTGCTCCCTGTGGTTTCCTGGCTTTTCTGGGCCTGCCGCAGAAATGGTATCTCCAGTTTCACGGAAGTCCCCATCTACAGACCCCGAGCCTTGTTTCCAAGATTATTTGATACCGATCAGAACCTCATTTTCCTGAGGGCTTAATGATTAAGGGAGTAGTCAGGGTGCTAGAGGAGGTCATTTTGAATCAAAAGAAAGAAAAATCATATTAAATGAAATTTTTATGTGGTTACAATAAGATTAAATATGTTAATGTGAGAAATGTGTTTACCACATAGTAAGTGCTCAATAGTATTAGCTATTATTAATCAACAATTATTAACTTTCTCTTCAAAACCTGGACAGTTCTGGCACTGCCCTGTTTCCTCACCATCTAGCACTTGCCAGTCCCTGCATCGCCTCCTTAGCAGGCTAGAGGTCTAAACATGTTGCCTTCGGTCACCATAAAGGGCCCAAATTACCATGTCTGGAGGTCTGAAAGTTGGGTGGGTGGCAAGGGAAGCCGCTGAGAGCGTCTCAGCTGTGGCAAGGGTAGGAAGAGGGGGTTGGGAAGGTGGGGCTGGGCCCCCACCCCATGGAAGGCTGGTTTTGAACGTGGAGAAAGGGCATGGGTGGTGGGGCGGGCCACGTGGTCCGCCAGGGTACCATGAGGCAGAGATCCTGTTAGCTACATGGCCAGGGGTGGGGACTGGGTGCCTCAGTGTCCCCACGTGTCATGGAAGCTGTGGAGATGTCTGTCCCCACTAGGCCTCCTGGGAGATGTTCAAGCCCGCTGGTCTCACGTTGGTCAGCTCTGCATCCCATTGGCGAGTGCGCCCAGGTGGGTGACGGGGGTGGACTGGATCCTTGGTTCTCAGGGAGGGCGTGGGGCTCGTGGGCTCTCGGGCCGGTCGGCTTGGTGGTCCGAGGGACAGCTATGGGTCGGATGCCGGTTCCCGGACCTGCGGGGGTCTCAACAGGAGTGGGGACCACGGCCGTGGGGAGGGCAGTCTGGTCACTTCCAGCCCCGCCCGCCTCCGCGATCACCCTATCCGCCCTCATTTTCGCGTCATCGCGCGCGTGCGTTTCCTGCGTGGGTGTTCCTAACAGACCCGCTAGTGATCCCGCGGCCCCCCGAGGGCGAGGCCGGAAGTCGGAGGCCAGGCGCGGAGCGGTCCGGATGCAGAGCAAATGAATGAATCGATGACTCGAATGAATGAGCGCCGCTACAGTGCCCTTTCTTGGTAAAATGGAAAGTGCAAACCCAACGTTTGGGGGGGAGGTGTGGCTGCCCCCACCCACGTAGCAGGAGCGCAGAGTGGCGTGGGTCGCCGAGGCCTGGAAGGAGGGTGGCAATGGGGAAGGGCGAGGGGACAGGGTGGGATGCGGTTTCGACTTTCCCAGTCCCGGAAGAGGGGCTTTTGTGGGCGTGGCCTGCTCGGATGCCCCGCCCCGTCCCGCCCCGGCGCAGCGCGGGACCCGCGGGTTCCCAGCGGCGCTGAGGTCACGGGGAGGCGGCCTGCCGTCCGAGCCCAGCGCCTGCGCCAAGCCGAGCCAGAGCGGAGCCCAAGCACTGGCGGAGCCCAAGCCCCGCGAGCAGGGGGACGCTGACGCGCACGGCCCCGCGCCGCCCCGGCAGGCCGGCATGGAGGAGTGCCGGGTGCTCTCCATCCAGAGCCACGTTGTCCGCGGCTACGTGGGCAACCGGGCGGCCACGTTCCCGCTGCAGGTACGCTTACGTAACGCGCGGTGTCCCCGCGCACCACCGCGCGGATCCGCGGCGGAGTGCCACAGCCGGCCCGCGTGACCTTGGTCGGGCCACCAAGGTAGCCGCAGGTGCCTGTCTGGAGCGCGGAGAGCCCGACAGGGGCCGGGAGCACCTGGTGGGCAGCTGCGGGCGTCCGTGGGCGGGAGCGCTGAGTAGGATGGAACCTTGGTGCGAGCCTTGCGCACCCGGCCTTTCCCTCCGATCCCGCTTCCCGGCTCCAGCAGGCGGGGTTCTCTGCGGACGAAAGGATGCTTTGGCCGGGACCCGGCCTCGGAGCGAAGGAGACGGGATGGGCAGGCGTTTACAGTGCTCACCTGCTGGGCACCGCGCTCTGTCCCTGCCCACTGTGGGTCAGGATGCTGGGAGGGAGGACGAGAAGGAAGCTCACGGACACTGAGGCCCCACCGGCTAGAGTGGGCCCCCCACCCTGCCGCTGACCATTCCGGGAGGTGGTCGCCGGAGGGAGATGGGGCAGAGAAGGTCTGCCTGCAGGTGCTGGTTCTGAAGAAGAAAAGCCCACAGACCATTTCACACCCTTGCAGGGTTTGGCTATAGAAGCTGCTCTTAAATGTGTTAATCTTTCCATACTGGCCGTCCTCACGGGCTTCCCACCCGCCCTCCCCGGTCTGTCCTTGGTGAGGGGCTCCCCATTTTCTCCTGGCTCGCTGGCTGAGCATTTACTGTTTCATGTTGCGGCCGTGAGGTGGGTGGCCGGTGGAGGGGCAGGAGGAGGCCTGGGTGCAGTGGGGTGTCCTGCTGGGCAAGAGGCAGTACCATGGTGCTGGGCACTTCCTTGCTTTGTGGCCCAGCAGGAGCACTGGGTGGTCCTGGCGAGGCGGGGACTCTCCCGGACTGCCCACCTTTCGCTTGATATTTGAGCAAGGGGAAGGCGTGGCAGGTCCCAGGACTGGGCCCCATAGGACATAAAGGACCACCTGCAGCGTGCAGGCTGGGCAGAAAGACCATAGGAAGGGCCAGAGCTTTGGTGTAGAATTCGAGGGCTGACCTGAGACTGCCAAGGCCAAAGCCAGAGAGGAAATAGTGGAGTAGAGATTTGAAGGTGGAGAGGTACAAAGGTTCAAGTTCAAAGTGATCAGCCACCCCTGGTGGTATAAGCAGCTCCACAGGTCTGGTCCTTGTCCCTCCTGTTCTGGCCAGCAGAGGGCAGACCTGGGGGGATGGTCACGGTGCAGGCCTGGGGCTGTCCCACAGTGCCCATTCTTGGCCACGGCTCTGGAATACCTGCTCACTCCTAGCTTGTTGGGGGAGGGGAGGAGAGGCATGGCAGGTAGGTGGATTGTGTGCACAGGGCCGCTGGGGTGTGACTGTTCTGGGTGGTGGCATGTGGAGCTGCAGGGTCCCTGGAACAGAGTAGGGGCAGCCCCGGAAGGTGGAATCAGGAGACTCTGAGAAGAGCTTCAGCTGCCACAGTGGTAGGAGCAGCCCCAGCCTGGCCTTGGCCAGGGAGCCATGCCTTTGGCAGAAGGCATGCAGCTCCCTGCCGGCTTCCCTGTGCCCTGTGCCCTCTGCCCTGGCCCTTCCCCCTGTCCACCTGTGATCACTCTCTTCTTTCTCTTTCCACCGGGCAAACTGTTCCCTTCCTCTGCTCACCAGGGTCCTGCAGCAATGTCCCTTGTTCCCGAACTCCCAGGCATGGACCCACAACTTCCATACCAAAACCATCCTTGTCCAGTTATTTGAGGGAGGCGCCTCCTCCAGACCACCCCCCTGGGGAAGTGCCTCTTAAGGACACAACTGCAGCTTTTACCTGGGGCTTCCCCAGGGCCCAGCACCTTTACTTGTGGGCACATGTGCTGGGGTTTATGGGGCATAGGCTGGGGGGAGCATGTCATGTCATCTCCTTTCTCCCGTCATGGGGGGATGGGCGGTGAATCCTCTCTCTGCCCTTTAACCCAGCCCTGACTTCCTCCACTCGAGGTTTCCGAGGCCCAGGAGGAGCACGGCAGGGCAGGGGTCATGGAAAGCAGGGGGCCATTCATTAGTTAGTGACCTGGAAGAGGTCACCCTCCCCGCCAAGCCCTCTGGTGCTCAGTTGCCTCATCCGTAGAGTGGGTGTGATGCTGCGTCACAGATCGTTGTAGGACGAGGGCAGACGGGGGGTGTGCACGTGTCTCTGAGGTGCCCGCTGTGGAACGAGGTGGGCCAGTAGTGCCCGGAGCTGCATTCACCCCGCCCCATGCAGAAAGACCGGATGCCTGGAGCGCCCTCGGAGGCCGGAACCCCTGTCAGGAGTGGGTGTGGGTTGGGCCCATGCTTCCTGCCCTGTGTCCTTTGCCCTCCTGATTACAGAAATAAGATGTAGTTTTGGGGTGGGAGGGGGAGAGAGCTGAGGAGAGGGAGAAAGCCAGGGATGGTGGTCCCCAAAGCACGTTCCCCCCACAGCTGGGCCTTAGACAGAGCTGCGTTAGCGTGGGTGGCCGTAACTAACACCACAGCCTGGGGGGCTCAGACAGCCGACACCTGTTCTTTGGTGCCATCTCGCCTTGGGCTTCTCCCAAGACCCGCTTCCTTGGCGTGTAGTCGGGGCCTTCATCCTGTGTCCTCACGTGGCTGTTCCTCTGTGCATCTGTGTCATAATTGCCTCCTTTTATGATGACGCCAGTCATGCCGGATCAGGGCCTACCGTAGTGACTTTGTTTAACCTCACTCACCTCTGTAAAGGCCCTCTCTCTAAATAATGTCCCATTTTGAGATGCCGGGAGTCAGGGGCTTCAACGTACAAATTTTGCGGGACACAGTTCAGCCCGTGACAAGAACAGTTTCCAGAAACTTCTTCGTTCTCTGGAGTCTTTCTCCGCTTGCCCATTTAGTGTTTCCTTCACCGGAGCCTGTGCAGGCCCCCTTCAACCCAAGCTTAGCTCTGTGGCATGACATATAAGTACCACGGGATGCTCCCCGGGGTCCCCCGGGGCACTTTGCTCCCCACTGGAGGAGCTGGGAGATGGGTCAGGTTGGCCCACTGATGGGACTTGCACCACCCTTTGCCACTGCAGGACAGAGGCGTCCCCCAATACTTACACCCTACAGCTAGAGGTTCCAAAGTCTGGCTCTTTCACGTGGCTGAGTGTGGAAAAAGAATTTGGAAATGACTGGAGAAGGTAGTCCCTGGCTGGGCCGCACAGATTTGCCCTCATGCCACTCAGAGAGAGACTGGAATCTGCAGTGGCGGGGGGCCGGAGAGGCCGCCTGCGAGGACTGATTCAGTGTCCCCTGATCTTGGTCTTGGAGTTTCAGCTCAGGGACCTGGCCTGGCTTTCTGAGTCTTTCTAAGCCTCTCTGCAAAGCGCTGTTGATGAAAAGAAGACCTTAGCTTTTGTACGTTTAAGCAAAGAGGTTTTTATTTGGGCCCAACTGAAGACGTGCCCGTGAATGGAGCTCCAAGAAGCTCGATACAGCGTCGGACTTTAGGAAGGTGACAGGGTGCTTACATAGGCAGGAGGACAGAAACACAGCTGTGCACAGCAGGCTCAGTGAGTTACGTGCATTCAAGGATGAAGTTTGACATCAGGTGAGGAGAATGTTCAGGTAAGGTAGGGGCGTCAAGCACCTGGAGCTGGGAGTCATGGGCAGGGGTCTGGAAGCAGTTATTTCTACGTATTTTTCAGGATGTAGAAAGAGTTAGGAACCACCTTCCACAATCACTTATCTTTTTAATTGACACTGTTGGAAATATATGTGGCCAGCCCCATGAAGACTGTGGTTAGGTATCAACCATGTTCCCTTGGTTACTGGTCAAGCTGGAGCAGCCTGGACACCCTTTCCTTTCTCAGTGAGGGGACAGTCCTCCCGGCGATCAGAGGGTGCCTGGCTCCCAGGGCACCACCTGGACAGTGCCCACCCTGAGGTGCTCTGCGGTCAGCGTGGCGCAGGGTCTGGGCATCAGGGCTGCGGCTCCCAAACTGCTTTTCGCCAGGTCCCAAAGCACACCGCCCACCGTCTCAGGCAGGTGATAGGTAGCCCATGGGCTGCCACCTTCCACAGGCAGAGAAAAATGTGCAAAAGAGAAGAGAACAGAACTTTGACTCTGCTTTTGGATTCTTTTCTGGGCTCGAAGTCCATAGTACGTGTTAATGGTTGAGAGGAACCTGTTAATATGACCAGCAACAGAGGAGGTGGCCTTAGCTCTAAGCCCATTTAAATGCGGCATCACCAAAACAGGAAGGCGCTTTGGGGGACAGCTCAGTTTGGGGCCACAGGAATCAGCCTCATTCTCTGACTGTCCTGACCATCCATGCAGGGAGAGGGCGGCTGGTGGGCAGTGGGGTGTTGAGAGGGCCCTGGCTGGGAAGCCTGGATTCAGACTCCCTTGGCTACAGTAGCTGGGGCAGACGTGGAGGGTCCCGGGAGGCGGCTGGAGCAGAACAGAAGCTGCAGAGCTGCAGGGACCCGGGCGGGTGAGCCCCAGTGTTTGTGCGGGCAGCTCACGGCAGGTTCTCCTGGAGATACCACTGGGTCCCCAGGGGTCGCTTCAGGGCCATCAGGAGCTCTTTCCAACCCCTCACCTTTGAGAACCCCCTGAGCCGCAAGGTGGGCTTCAGAGTGTCTCTTGATGAGTCCCTTGGAAGATCTTTACATTTTTTCCTTAGAATTCCCAGGATAGAAAGGGCCTTCAGCAGAACTGCATTCAGAAGATGTCGGAAGAATGGCACCCTGCCCTTTGAAAGACAGTTTCTATCCTAACGATTTTTATGGTCACACGTCGTTAACAAACTGTACAAGAGCTGCCACCAAAAAGCATGTCTCCCTCCTGCCCCCCCGCGGCGGTCATCCGCTTTCTCGGAGTGACCCACCAGGTTTGGGACGGACACTCCTGAGCGCCCTCCGGAAGGTTCTCTCATGCTCTGCAGGCCACGCCGACCTGCTGCTTTCCTCCGTGCTCTATGTGACTCTCCGATTTCCTTCTGGAATCCTCCGCCCTGACTCAGACTTGCGCCAGGCCTGGAGTATCAGCATTGTTTTTGCTGTTTCTTCAAGCAAGTCCAGACTTGCTTAAAATCTTGATTTCTTAGCTTGGGACTGAAGTTTCTGTTTCTCTTTGCTTGTCATGGTGAAAGCAAGAATTTAATTGGTTCTTCCCGTCATGTGCATGTGTGTGTATACATGTGTGTGCTTGTGGGCATGGGTATGCATGCATGTCTACATGCACACATGCATACATTTGTGGGCATAAGCGTGCATCTCTGTACATGTGGGTGCATGCATGCCCGGCACATGTGTGTGCAGTTTTGTTGTGTGGCATTGCTGTGCTCTGTGTCTGCTGTTTAAGGGACCTCCCTCACAGGGCTGCACTGCCATCTCTGGAAGGAGAGGACGCATGTGCCGGCCCATGGCTCCCATGTGGGTGCTGATCAGCTCTGCGGCTCGTGGGCTTGGTGGTCCCCTGGTGCACACCCATGGGGAGCGTTTGCAGTAGAATCAGCCAGTTCTATTCACAAAGTGATCTGGAAGAGAGACGCCGCGGCACAGAATCAGTGGAGTTTCTCGAGGAGGGAGCAAGGAGACGTGGGGACATGGGCCTCCCAGAGCGGCTGCCCTGTTCCCCATTTTACCCAGCTGCCACCGGGAACTTGGGATGACACCCCCTCTCTTAGGGCTTCGCACTGCAGCCCAGCACCCGGTAGAACCTGACCCACTGGCACGCGGACCCTGCACTGGCAGAAGCAGGGTCCCCGCATTTAGTGCAGCTGATCTGGAAACCGGGGAGTGGGGTGCACTGCGCTGGTGTACGTGTGCTGGGAGCAGCCTGGGGCTGAAGTGGTGGGGTCCAGGGCTGTGACAGCTGAGGCAGGGGTGCACACATGGGACAAAAGTGGCCATGGAACCCAAGTCAGACCAGGGAGGCTGCTTCAGGGGAGATAGGGCTGTTCCCAGGAGGAGTTCCCTTTGGAGGTCAGAGAACGGTGGGTGGGGATGAGCTGAATTGTAGAGCTGGTGGAAGGGACAGGAGGCACTCAGCCCAGAGGCTGATCAGGATGACAATAGGCACAGGACACGTTCATGTCCCCTCTTTCTTAATTCTCATTTCCTGTGAAAGTGGCTGAAAGTCTTGCAAAACAAACCACAGTGAGTGTTCTTGAAGACAGGGACCTCTACTGCTGCCCAACACGAATCCTTCGCCTGGAGGAATCCGGTGGTCTGGGCGAGGTGGGGTGGGGGACTACGCTGGAACATTCCAGCACTTCCCCATTGCTGCTGTGAAGAGAGCTGGGTGTGCCTCGCTGTCAGCACAGTGGGTTGGTGATTCAGCCTTGAGGTGGGTGCGTGGCCACTGGGGCCTGTGTCACCCACTGAGGCTGACACTGGGGCACTGCCTCAGGTCCCCAGCATGTGTAGCCATCCATCCGGGGTGTTGTGCCTGAAAAGGCTGACTGAGGTCCGTGTTGGGACAGAAGGCGGGCACCTGCATGGACTGAAGACCCTGATTACACCGCTGTGTTTCCTTCATCAATCTTTGTGGCTCAGTGACTGCGGAGCATTGGGAAGCTGTCCTGGGTACACGTGTGCTGGCAGTGGTAGGAAGCTGGAGCCACTTCCAGGCCATCCCACCAGCCTGGGCTCTGACCCTGGAGTGAGGCAGCCTGAGACTCACACACCTGCACTTCTTCCTGGGCTGCACGCTGAGCGCGGATTAGCATTGACAGGCAGCGTGTCTTATCCAGGGACCTCCCCCACAGTGCCCTGGTTTTGGCGAGCTGTGAATCTCAGTGGCTCCTCTCAGATCTGAGTCCCCTGACTCCTCAGCCAACTTGTGCTGACGTGGTCATCGTGGGGCTGGCTTCTCTCTGCAGCCGGAGTGAAGTTGTGACATCCTCAGTGGGGGCAGACTTCCCTGCCAAGGCTCCGCATTCTTCTGAAGCGGGAGCGCATTTGCTACTGGAGCCTGAGGCTGGGCTTTCACTACCACCAGTCTTGATTCAGAGGCACATGGGATGGGGGGCTCATCCTGGGGGGCTGACTGTTGGCAGAGAGCTCCCAGAGCCGTAAATACCCCACCAGATGCAGGTGCACAGGTTCTGAATGGGGTCCGGAGGCTAAGAGCGATGTCCTGCATTGAGAGGTGCTCACCCAGGTTTTGGAGCGTTCAGGGCCAGAAAGTGACCAGCAGCTCTGCAGCCACAGCATAGACTTCACGGAATTGGGTGTGGTGGAGGGACACGCAGCCCTGGGGTCTGGCTTCCTGCCAGGGGCAGTGGCAAGCCCTTGAAGGTTGGAGTTCAGGGGGTACACTGGGGGCCAGGGGAGGGGGTGAGGAGAATGGCGCTGTGGAGACACACAGGAACAGGAGTGAGACGCCACTGAACAGGCCTGCACTGGGCTGTCACAGCAGAGAGAGGACACTGGCTGGGGTGGAATTCCAGGAGCACCCAGCGCCCGACCTGGGGACAGGGAAGGAGGGCAGTGCTGGTGGGTTCCTGCTGCAGGGAGAGTTCGTGGAGGCAGCTGCCTCCCTTCTCTCGAAAGACCTTCCTTCCCCTGTCCCCTATCCTGGGCTGAACTAGTCAGCTCTTCCTCTTTTTTTCTTAAAATGACAGTTTATGTTTTTAATAACGACTGTATGTAACACAGACGTGCACAGATGGGTGGCTCACCATGGGGCCTCCGTCTTTGAAGCCAGGGGCACGCATCGGGTCCTCCCACCCAGATCACTGTCACTGTCTGCCTGTCAGTCAGCCAGAAACTCCCTGCTTCTGAAGGGCGTATATGATTAGACCAGACTTACGTGAATACCCTGCCTTTTGCCACAGAACAATCCCATTCACGGGTCCCACCCAGACTCGGGTGGTGTTGTGCACCGGCGACCCCATTCAGAACCTGCGCACCTGCATCTGGTGGGGTATTTACAGCCCTGGGGGCTCCCTGTCAACAGTCAGCCTCCCAGGATGAGCCCCCCATCCCATGTGCCTCTGAATCAAGACTTGTGGTAGTGAAAGTCCAGCCTCAGGCTCCAGTAGCCTGAGTGGGCTGCTAGTGCTGCCTCGCCCATGAGCTCCGTAGGCTGTTGGAGCTTCGGGTCTATTCTCACCCACCGGAATATAGGGACCAGCGATCTGTCCCGTCAGTTGGTCTAATACGGGGTGGTCTCCTCAGTCAGTAGGATCCATGTGGCATCCCGATGTGTTCTCCACACGCTGTGTGTTTTGTGCAGGCTGTCAAGGGCCGGGAACTCCAGTCTGTCCCGCATGCTGAAGTTGGATGCCAAGGAGAAGCCGGCTGCTGTGGCGGGGAGGGGTGTATGTGTGTGTGTGGTGTCTGTCGGTCTGCCTGCACTGACCTCTGGGCCAGGAATCAGTCTATCTGTGGCTCACCTGGGAGCGGGGGAAGATGAGGCGTAGCAGGCCGGGGCCGGACCAGAAACAAACCATGGCAATTATTTTCACAGAGGATTCATGGTAATAGAGACAGTTGTTACTGGGAGAACAGAAAAGGGAAACACAGATACGGTGCAGGAGGCCCCTGCCAGCAGCCCAGCACCCGCCTTAAGCTGCTGACACAGGATCAAAGAGAAGAGGCTGGAACTTAAAGCCGGGAAAAGGAGGTGTTGCAGGGGTGGGTGATGAGGCGTGCTGAGAGTGATGGAAAACCACAGTGTGGATGTCACTCCAGGGGTACAGCCCTCCCCTCCCCTCCCCCAAATCTCTCTCCCCCGTTGGCAATGCCCGTAGGAGCTGCTGGCTGAGCAGGGTGTGAGTTCCAGAGTCGCAGCCCCAGCATCACAGGGCCCAGCACACAGAGCGGGTTTGAGCCGAAGCCGGGATCGGAACAACAGAAGGCCCTTTCTGCAGGGGTCAAGGGCTTCGTCTTGCAGGTCAGCCCCCTGCGCCGACCTTCTTCCGGCTGTTGCTCGGCCCTGCACGTGTGCTTTGATAGGCACCCTCCGAGAGCATGCGGCCCTCACTAACGCACCCATGTCACTGGTGGCATTTGAAATGGAGACGGCAACCAGGGGCTTAGCGCTCGCTGTCATTTCAAAGCAGAAAATAGCGACGTCAAGTGTGCCAACTCCGAAGGATTAATTATCCACATGCAGAAGCAGTGGAGAGGATATTGTTGGCAGGATTTTCAGGACCGGTGTCATTATTGCTTCAAATCTGTTTCTTTAATGTTGATTAGAATTTTGAAGGATTTGAAATGCTGCCACCTGTGTCCAGGAGGCCGTGGAATCAGGCAAGGAAGTCTGCAAAGTGCCAGGTTTCACTTTTTACTCTAACGAGACCTGATTTTTTATGACTGCAAGTTCTGATAACACTGGCTAAAACAGATGTTTAAAAAACAAATTCTAAATATGTAGCTCAATGAATTCACAAAGCGAACGTGCCCGCGTAACTGCCGCCTGCGTGAAGAAACGGACGGCAAGCAGCGCACAGCTGGCCCCCCCACCCCGTCCCCGCCGCCACCTTCCCCCAGGCAGCTGCTGCCCGATTGCCGATTGCCGACACCAGAGACCATTTTGTCTCTTTTGAACATTAAGATGAGACTTGGAGGTTGGTTGGTGGCATTCAGGTGAGGAGGGAAGAGAGGGTGTGGCGGTTGTTCTTGCACAGAAGGCAAGGTGGCGGGGCGCATCCCTGCATTTCTGTCTCTGTCTCTGTCTTGTCTTCCCTGCACCCCCCCCCCCCCGTCTCTCTGTCTCACACTGTCCATCTCTCGGTCTCTGTCTTTTACGCTCTGTCCCTCACACTCACTCCCCCTTGCCCTGTCTCTCTGGGAGCTTGTACAGGGAATGGACCACTTCTTACCTGTACCCCCTGTAGGCACTGGTATTTTAATTAGTGGCATGTGACCTGTCCTTGTCAGCTACTCTGCAGCTTGCGGAACTGCCTCCTCAGCTGCCTGCCCTCCGCTCCCTTTCTTTGCCTTGTGGATGGCGCTGTAAAAGATTAAAGCATCCTGTGTCCTCCCGCGGGGTGCTTGGGGGAGGGGGAGGTGTGAAGGTCAGTGGGCCAGATCAGCCAGAAGCCCTGGAGCTGACCTAGGTGGTGTTCCTGCGCCTTGGCCTCTTTGCCGTTATGCAGGCCCTGGTCAGCCACGTCTCCTGCGTCAGAGCTGAGCTCACGGGCGTGTCCCTGACTCCTCAGCCTGTATGGGACCACTGTTCTCACACTTCCCTGGGAGCCTTCTGGCCTCCCGCTGCTTGTATGTGGCTCTGTGGGATGGGGCCTCGGGTGGTGGCCCTCAGTGGCCTCCGCTGTGAACTTCCTGATGGACGCCCTCTGAGGTGGGCGGGGGGCCAGGCCTGGGGTCTAGAGCAGAGTGTGACGGAGCCGGATGTGAGGAAATGCATGTGGTGTGTGCGTCAGATCAGCATGTCCTCATCCAGCCCTGGGTTGTGTCAAAATTTACAACAGGAAAGATTAACTCTGGGACTGTCCATGTCACCAGCGAGCAAGCTTGTGTAGCCGTCCAGGTCACTTGGACGTAACTTTCTCTTCTCTTTCATTAAAGAAGGTCTCCTACCTTTTATGAACGTAGCCTTGAAAGCGGTGATAGCTTAACTCTTTGCAACCATCTGCTTTGTGTGCTGTGAATAAACTAACTGGCAAAAGTTGCACCGCCATTCCCATGGCAACAGAGCCCCGTCTCCTTCGCCCTCCCCCTTCAGAAATGCTCCTCTTGGCCCCTGAGGCAGCCGAGCCCTGGGGGCCAGAGGACCCCATGCCAGGGCCCGGGTCAGTGTCAGATCCCTCCGCTGTCAGTGAGCGGGTCTGTGGCTGTGACTCTCCTCTGGGGGCCCTCGGCCCAATCCGGGAGCCTTCTCCCTCCCTGGCTACACCCGTGGATGCCCCGCTGGCCGCGAACCGGGTTCCAGGGGAGCCTTCGGCCTTGCCTCAGGGGCCGTAGCCTCGCAGGGCCCCTTCAGGGGGCTCGTGTAGATTGAAGCCTCGCGGGTTTCTTTGCGAGATCTGTTAGGTGGGATTTCTGGAAGTGACCTGAAGGCACTGAGTCCCAGCTGGTGGCACGTGGACTCCGTGTCTCAGCCCTTCAGGCGGGTCACTTCCCATCACATTTCCTACGTAAAGGAGTGGATGGAGCCATCGCCTGATACGGATGCCACCCAAAGTGGGCCTGGTCTGCGTTGGCCCCTCCTCCAGGCCGGCCCCCAGGCCGGGGCGGGCACCTGCTGTGGGTCGTTGCGAGCCAGGCGGCTCTCTCACACCTGGTCCTTCTCTGTCTTGCAGGTTTTGGGCTTTGAGATTGATGCTGTGAACTCTGTCCAGTTTTCAAACCACACAGGTAAGGAAGACACTGGCCCAGCTGAGTGTGGGTGTGGGAAACCGCCCGTTAGAGAGCTGGGGCCTTGTTCCCCCACCTGAGGGGCCGCCCCCTGCAGCGGGTGCCCTGTGTGAGGGTGGACAGCTGGAGTCTCCTGTCTGCGGCGGTGGCCTGCCCATCTGAGTCTCAGCGTGGCGGCTTTGGGCTGGCTGACTCCGGCAGGAGTGTAACCGGGGGAGGTGGCGCCTCCGTGTTCTCCTCCATAAAACAAGGCCGGTATCCTGGCACCTGCTCTAGGGCTCATGCCCCTGGTGATGCCATGGCCACGGGAATGGTCCCCCGTGCTGAAGGCGGACATTTGAGCGGACCCTGATCTTCTCTATTAGAAATGGGTGCCTGGGGGAGAGCACAGCACCCGGGGACCTTGAGGATTTCTGGGCACTGAAACCTGGAAGCAGAATTGCTGGCTAAAGGGTGTGTGAGGGTTAGTGCCCTTCGAAGGCCCTGTTGTCAGGGTGAGCGCCTCCACCCCTGCCCCGGCTCCCGGGCTCCCTAAAATCCCCTGACCCTGTGCTCCCCATGGCCGTGGAGGCAGGAGGACAAAACCTCCTTGGTTCCTGGAAGTGTCCCCACGTTGTCTCTTTGAGATTACTCTGACACGGAACATCCCAGAAGTGCCTGGCAGAGTGCCTTTGCCTCAGCCCTCAGGAATGATTTTCTGTCATTCCCTGGGGTGCCGTTTTTCTTGGAAGGGAAGCCAGTTATGATAAGTCGTGAACAGGGAGGGAAGAATCCCGTGCAGGTTTGGAGAAAAAGACCTTTTCCGCCTTCACTTTGCCGAGCGCGCTGGGCCCTCTGAAATTTGTGGAAGTCCCAGAAAGCCTGAGTCGGTCTGGCAGACTCCCCTGAATCCCACATGCTTTTACTGCCTATTTTAACTACCCTCCCTTTTTTCTTTTTTCTTTTTTTAAAGTAAATGAGCCAAGCTGGCTTGGACACTAAATGGTGGAATTAAACTTACTAGTGAATATCATACTGTGCTGTAATGACATTAGCTCAACATAAGCAAAATCCGCCTTAGAGACTTCTGCCGCCCTTCGCAGTAGATTCCAGGATGAGGGGAGGGGGCTTCTGGGGGCTTCCATGGTGACTGGCTGCTTCTGGGCTCCTGTGGACTTTCTCAGGTGAGGGGGGACTGGTCACCCTGAAGGGTCTGAAGCAGAGGGAGCCTCTGCCTGCCCCAGGAGGGATGGAGGAAGAGCAGACCACCGTGTACCTGGGAGCCCCCGCAGGTGCAGGGCACAGTTAGGGCCAGGACGAGGGCTTCCCTCCCAGTGGGCCACCCGGGGTTCCTGGGAGGCCTCCCCACCCATTGAGAAGAGCCCCCCTTCTCCCACCCCAGCCTTCTCAGGCAGCTCCCCCCATCGGTGACTTCGAGCACCCTGTGCTTGGGCCCACAGAGGGAGCCTAATCAGAGGCCCTC
Organism: Mormoops blainvillei; assembly: GCA_004026545.1. Lineage (NCBI taxonomy): Eukaryota > Metazoa > Chordata > Mammalia > Chiroptera > Mormoopidae > Mormoops > Mormoops blainvillei. The sequence goes on from PVJD01006511.1 coordinate 93,537, forward strand.
CAGGGAGCGGCCTCCCCAAGGCCGCTGCTCTGGCTCAGGTGCCAACCCCATGGCCTGGAGAAGCCAGGTGAGGCCTCACTGTGCCCCTGAGCCCACGTCCCCCTTTTCACCCGTTCTTCCCCCCTCACCCCTGCCCTCACCCTGCTGCTCAGAAGTGAGGCTGGCCAGTTTCTCACACCCACTCCCCACGGCTGGGCTTCTCAGGCTGTCTGGCAACAGCCTTGCTGGTTGGTTATTTCCACCACGTGGTCCTCCTGTGTGCTGAGCGCGCAGCTCACGCCTGCCTCGAGGGTCCAGCCACATACTGCCCATACCTTGCGCAGCAAGCGGCCTCGCGGATTCCGTGCTGGGACACCTGAGCAGTGCCAGTCACTGGCCCCTGTAGTTCTGCTAACTGGGATCTGCCAGCTCCTCCAGGTCAGAAACCCCTTCTTTTTAAAAAAACAAAACAAAACAAAACACATCTTTATTAAGACATTTACACACTATAACATTAATTTAGTCATTTATGTGTAGAATTCAGCGGTCTTTAGTATAGTTAGTTATGCAACTCTTTCCACTGTATTTCCAGAACATTTTCTTGCCCCAGTGGGGGTGACTGCACTTGTTAGCAGTCCCCCCGCCCATGCCCCCCTCTCTCCAGCCACCAGTCTACTTTCTATCTGTGGACTTGCCCATTGGACTTTAATGTAAATGGAATCGGGTGCTGGGTGGCCTTTCGTGACTAGCTTCTTACACTGAACCTAATGTTTTCGCAGTTCATCCATGTTGTAACACATGCCAGAGCTGCATTCCTTTTTATGGCTGAATAACATTCCACTTTATGTGTCTACCACCTTTTGCTATCCATCCACCCACTGGTGGCCATTTGAGCTTATGAGTCATGTTGCTGTGATCGTTTGTCTTCACTTGTTTTTGTGGATGCTTTTTCTGTGTTCTCCAGTATGTACCTAAGAATGGAATTGCTGGATCAGATAGGGACCCTGTGGTTAATCATTTTAAGACTTTTCCAAACTGGCTGCATCATTTTGCATTCCTACCGGTGATGTGTTGAGGGTTCCATATTCTCCGCACCCTCGCCAGTGACACCTGTTATAATTTGTCTCTCTTATTCTCACTGTCCTAGTGGGTGACATGGGAGCTCATTGTGACTTGAGTCCGAAATCAGTCTTAAGACTGAGAACAGAAAGCCTGACGCCTTGGGTGAGGGGTATCCTAGAGCAGGGCTGGCACCTTTCCTATAAAGAGCCAGGTAATAATAATTGAGGCTTTGCAACTTCTGTGCCGTTGAAGCATAGAGCATCCAGAGACAGTATGGGTGTTTCAATAAAGCTTAAACTTTACTTATAGTAACTGAACAGCTCTGGCTGGTATGGCTCGGTTGGAGCAGTGTCCCAAAAACCGAAATGTCATGGGTTCGATTCCCGGTCAGGGCACATGTCTGGGTTACAGGTTCTGTCCCTGTCAGGGCAAGTGGGAGAGGCAACCAGTTGATGTCTCTCTCACATAGATGTTTCTCTCTCTCTCTCTTTCTTCCTCCTTTTCCCCCTCTCTAAAATCAATAAGCATGTTTTTAGGCGAGGACTAAAAAAGAAAAAGAAAGAGGAAGAAACTGAACATGGAATTTCATGGAATTTTCACAAGTCATTAAGTCTTTTTTTTCTACCATTTAAAAATGTGAACTCTGCCGTGACTGACATGGCTTAGTTGGTTGGGTGTTGTCCTGCAAACTGAAAGGTCACCAGTTCGATTCCTGGTCAGGGCATGTGCCTAGATTGTGGGTTGGGTCCCTGGTTGGGGGTGTGCAAGACGCAACTGATGGATGTTTCTCTCCCACATCGATGTTTTCCTCCCTCTCATTCTTTCCCTTTCTCTCTAAAAATAAATAAATAAAATCCATTTTAAAAAAAACTTAAAAAAAGAAAAGTGAACTCTGCTCTTAGCTTGCAGGCTGTACACAAACGTGGAGCTGGCTAGACTTGACCGAAGGGCCAGTTTGCTGACCTTTGTTCTAGGTCAGTGTTTCTCAGGTTTGTGGGTGTCAAAGAGTCTCCTGAGACCTTGTTAAAACTGAGCACTGTCCCACCCCGAGATTCTGACTCAGCAAGTCTGGGTAGGGCCTGAGAATCTCTCTCAGACCGTCCTCAGGTGGTGCTGGTCCCAGACCTTGCTATGAATAGGGAGGGTCTATATTAATCACAAAAGATGGACAGGTTTTGGGTAGGGGGCCTTTGGGGACTGAAAGGGGTTGGGATAACAGTTCAGGTGGCAGGATAGCCCTGGTATACTGGGCCAGACCTCCCTGTGCCAAGGGCCCGGCTTTCCTTGAGCAAACACCTGCCCAGGACACTGCCAGCGGCTGCCGGCCCCCAGTGGACACCCGAGCTGGAGAGGGCAGTCCCGTGCTGGGGGAGCTCATCTTGGACGCACTGCCTGGCCCTTCCGACCCTGAGGGTACCCAGTTAATAGGGTCAGTCATATTCTTCATCTAACAGACTCACCCTCCTAGTGTCTCCCATGGAGCATATAGCCATGCATTTGCCCTGGGCGGGAAGTCCCAGGGACTTCCACGCCCCTGCAGAATTGCCTGGACAGTTGGAGATGTTCCAGAATCAGGATAGCTCCCCTTCATGCACACAAGCCGCCAGCAGAGGGCGCCGTTGCCCTTCTCCAGACCATGTTGCCTGGCTACGCTGGGATCCCCACCCTGTGGTCCATGTGGAGGGTTGTAGGGATCAACTCTCCCAGTTTTTGATTACGAGCCTGGAAGCACATAACTTTGGAGGGCATCCCGTGGCATAAAGGAGGACTTCTCATGGGTGAAGGGCAGGGTGTCCATGATGTGGCCCTACCCCCGCTGGACAGAGAGCCATTGGCCCGCCCCATCGGAGCCTCTGTGGGCAGGGGCTCTGCACGGCTTCCCGCAGGACGCTCACGCGTCTGTCTGCCTGCAGTGAACACTTCACCTGAGTACCCACGAAAGAAGGCCAAGCACCTGGGCTTTTTTTTTTTTTTTTAAGATTTTATTTATTTATTTTTAGAGAGAGGGAAAGGGAGGGAGAAAGCGAGAGAGAAGCATCAGTGTGTGAGAGATACATTGAACAGTTGCCTCTCACTCGCATGCCCCTAACCAGCAGCCTAGCCCAGAAGCCAGGCATGTGCCCTGACTGGGAATCAAACCGGCAACCTTCTGGTTTGCAGGCTGGTGCTCAGTCCCCTGTGCCCCTCCAGCCAGGGCTGGGCCCATTCCTAACTCACCTTTGGCTCTTGGTCAGGATTTGATCAAAGACTTGCTCAGTCTTGTGGGGGAAGAGGGTGGGGCTGGGACCCGACAAGCCCCTACCTGCCAGGGCACCCAGGTGCAGTGATCAGGTAACTTAAGCCTGGACAGGGAGACATGCATGATAGAAGCTTGCAGAACAAGCGACTGCGACACATGGGGGCACATCCCAGGTGTCCCCGCTAAAGACAGGGAACAGTTACACAGTTGTGCAGGCCCGGTGTGTCCCTTCCAGAGTATCCCTCCCCTCATCCTGTCAACATGACACAGGTTCCACAGGTGGCCATGGGCCAGCCTGGAGACCTGATGTCCTTGTTGCCTTGGATTAATTCCAGAGGGAACTGGCATGGGGCAATGTGACCCTGATGTCAGTAATTAAACCACAGACAGTGCCAGAGCGGGGTACCTTGTCAGGGGCGACTTGAGGCAGCCTGGCACTCACAGGCACCAGGAACACCCACGGAGACACTATGCCCAGTTAGTCTCAACCAGTCCCTGAGTCAGCCATGGGGAAGGGACCATCCACCAGCGTCATCAAGACTGTCTGGGC